>BHFT01015587.1:0-55254 GCA_004320025.1 Laticauda laticaudata
TTTCTGTACTTTGGTTCACATAATCATTCAAACATCATTTTTCTTCTTCTAGTTTGATGGATTTGCAATTTACCTCTCCCCCCCATTCTTCTTGGCAGGTACAACCTGTCGATGTCACTTTGTGGTTGTAAAGTGTGGGACATATTCAGAAGTTTACACGTTTTCCAGTCCAGGTTTTCCAGTTCAGCCACAGTCCAGTTGATGATTCCAGCTGGGTAGCATATCACTGGAACTGACCATGTATTAATGGTTTTAATTATGTTTTCAGAATTCAGTTTTGATTGTAATATTTTGCAGATCCTCCTGATGTATTCCTTTTGCATTGACTCTTTGACTTTTCCATTCAAGATATTATCTGCTTCCAATATACATTTTTTTTTGTATTTTATAACCCAATTGTGCAGTTATAATGGGAGCTGTGCTGTACATTAGTTGGTTTGTTTCATGCTGTGTGCTGGTTGGAATGGAAGTTAAAATGTTGTTCACTGCATTTAGTAGATCTTTCACTTGTTTGCTGTGTACTTTGTGAATGGCAGGCAGTCTTTTTCTTCCTATGTTTTCTTTGATCTGGTTTTCAATCTTTTCTTTCAGCATTTTCACTAGATCACTTAGCTCTACACTTTTGAGTTGTTGCACAGGAAGTTCTTCATCCTGTATGTTGGTTTCTTCATCCTGTATGTTGGTATGTCAGTTTGTTCAGGTTTTGGAACTGTTTCTTCAGCCTGTTCATCATTACTTGTTGTTTTCTTTCTAGGAAATGTTTCTAGATGTTGTCTTTCCACATTTGTGAAAACTTTATTTTTTAAAATTATATTATTATTATTATTGTTGTTGTTGTTGTTATTATTATTATTATTTGCCAATCAGACTTAACTAAGCATTTTTCTTAGTTTGTAACACATTAGAAATCCAAAGATATTACAGCCACTAATTTGTTTGGAATAAAAATCCAGTCTTTTTACAGGGCAAAAAAGATGAGTGTTTTTCATTTCTAAGCAATGGCTAGCCTCTAATAAAATGATAGATTTCTATTAAAGTGGCCATATTTCATTTTGTTGGAAATGGTTATGGAAGGAAAGAGATCAGTGAAAAAGAAAAAAACACAGTTGAGAATCTCAACAGTATCATTATTTGAAAATGAAAGTGTTATAATGAAAATAAAAGCAATGTTGTTTGTTCATTCATTCATTCATACATTCAGGCACATAGACTTATGTAGGCACATGTAATGACTCACAGTCTTAATAAAATATAACCTAAACAACTAAAAACCATATTAAAACTATTATTTAAACACTATCAATGGCTGAATACATTTGTAATATTTTTTTCCCAGAATACCTAAGACAAGAAAAAGAACTTAAATTATTAGTAAAGGCAAAAAGTCCCAGTTTGGTTCCTAACATCTTTACTTTAAATGATTATTAGAATGTGCTGCCATTCAGATTCCGGCTTGCTTATATTCACACCATGCCTATTCAGCTTTATTTTATTTTACATCTATTTTATAATCAACAATATATTGGTAGCCTCTGATTGACTCTTCTTGCTTGTTTTCTTCTGACAGTGAGAAGATTCAAACAATTGCAGAAAATATTTCAAGGTATGATGAATGAATTTGGATTCTGGACCTTTTCAGTCCTTCACAATCCAATGTTGAGAAGAGATATTAATTGGCTTTTGATCCGTGGTTGTTGGGCAGATAAAATTATAAAATCAATTTGTATATTATACTAAACATGCCAGAAAGTATTCCCTGTAATCTGTTCCCAGGGGTGGGATTCTACTTGTTCAGACCGGTTTTATAGAACCGGTTGGTACAATTCTGCGCAGTTTGGAGAACTAGGCAAATCACACCAGTGACTGGCCCCACCCAGCCCTGCCCAGTCAGTCCTTATGTTGCATGCACATCATCTAATTTGCTTGTGTTGTGCCTTTGCCTAATTTTTGATAAGTTGCTATTTTTNAGAGCTGAACCTTCCTTAGGACTGAAGCTTCTATTTTTCAGTGCAGACTCGGGTAGCAGATTGCAGAAAGGTAGATCTGTGAGTGAAACTGTGATTCTGCAAGCAACTCAATCTGCCTGTCTGCATTGCCTGATTTTGGGTAAAAGTTGCTCTTTTTTGATTTAAAAAAATCAATATTTACATAATTATTTACAATATTTACGCACAAACTATGCCCAGTCAGTCACATGACTACCAAGCCACACCCACAAATTAGGCCACACCCACAGAACCGGTTGTTAAGAAATTTGATTCCCACCCCTGACTATCCCTATTGGCAAAAAGAGTCAAGTAGACTGAGTTTATTTAACCAAGACTCATAAAGAGATAATATCCAATTTGGAATCCATAAACTGTGCAAAATAAAAATGGATAATGTACAAGTCAGAAGCATGATTTGTGTATTCTATAGGTAATTCATATCGTATGAACTTTTGTTTTAAAAGGCCTTACTTGTTGTCCATCTTGATAGTTGTCTATACTTAATGTCTGTGTTGCCATCATGGTTACTGAGATGCTTTGAAGTCAAATCATATCTTAGTTCAATTTTTTGCTGCAAAGAAACCATAAATAATATTAGTATTTTAAAAGAAAATTATAGAATTGTTGAAATCTGTGTACAGTTGAAAAATGTGTTCTTTCATATATACGCCTGTTAGTCATAAAATACTGATAATCGTAATTTTTGTTTTGTACATGTGTTTTCACATGCCAAAATAAAATAGAAATGTACCACAAAAATATCTGAAAGAAAACAATGCAAACCAACCTTTTGGGAATTTGGAAAATGTTCTTTCAGATTATTCTCTGTTGAATGAATATGGATACTGGTCCAGTCATGGGATCAGATGGCAAAACAAACTGGTTATTTTTAAATCCTTGCTAGCACACTAGTTTACACTCTTTCTATCTGAAGACTGTTCAATGGCTAAATCAAGGCACAAGAATTAACTTCATGATGTTTCTCAGACACGACCACAAACATTTGCATTTATTTGTTGTCACATTTACAGGCACCCACCCATTTATAACTATCTTAATTCTTTTCTCTCACATTCATCACATCCTTTATTTACAAAAAATTGATTTACCCTTTCAGCTCATGTGTATATTTTTCCCATGTGGTTTTGAAAATGGCCACATACAAGCTAGAAGTAGCTTGTATGTAAATTTTTGCTATGATAAGAGTGTTTTTTTAATCACCACAGTTTATATCTGTGTAAATGTAGTTTGTACAGTTTATATGGATGAGTCAGTCCACAAGTTAGATAACAACCAGTCTTTGGTGATCCCTTAAGCTACTGTGTATACTGTAATAAGAGTAGGCAAAATATGTAGTTTTTCAAAAATTAAAGAAAAGATGAAGTAGCCACATGAAAATATTCTGTGTAATGTAATATTAATTGGTTTAGAGCCATTAACTAATAGAAGAATTGGTATCCAATAATGATGATGGTGAAATAGCTTTCTTCATTTTGCTTTACACATTTTTTAAAATCACCAAAGTCCTCAAAGTAAAGGAGCATTGAAGGAATCTTCAGGGGTTCATTCAACAGATATATAAATTGGAAACAAAACGAAACAAAACAAAATAAGAAAATTATCAGCTCAGGGGTAAAAAGGGCAGAGAGAAGAAGCAAAGGAGGAGGGAAGGGAAGAGAAGCTACAAGGGTGTGAAGCAAGATGTTAAAGAAACAGGACTTATTTCGAGATAATGGGTAAAAAATTTAATTGAAAAAAATGATCTCTCAAGGTACATATGGTTGTTTTGTTATATTGTATTTAGAAATAATGTTAGAAAATTGGAAACAACTTATGATTTTAGTGAAACATTTGTGAATCAAAAATTAAAAAAATTGGAAATGAATTAAATGAGAGAATTATTTAGAAAGGAATGGGAACATGTTTAATGACAATGTTGTTAAAGTGCAAGTGAAGTGGGGGAAGTAATTTATGGATAAGCTTATAAGCGTTCCCATTAGAAAGCATGATACCTACTTGAAAAGTAATGTGTTAAATGTTTAAAATTTAAGTGAATATTAACATTAATGATAGATTGACTTGGTATGAGATCGTTTGTTTTAATATATTATATATCTATATTTTTCTTTCCTTTTTCTTTTTAAATGTAGCGTGTTAAGCTGTTTAATGTACTACGCAGAATCCAATGGAAGTTATGTTGCTATATTAAGTGTTATAATTTTAGGGAAAGATATAAAGGCGTCATACTCCAATCAGTGCACACAGAGGAAGTTTGTTTATATGAGAAAAGGATAATAGAAAGCTGAAATAGGACAAGAAATAAATATACGATGATCTTATTGAGATGAAACAAATAAAAATAAGAATAAGAAAGTAAAGGAGGGGAGAAGCTATAGGAAAAGTAGAATGGTATCAAGATATGAATGGTTATATAAAAATGAGCATGGATTTGAATTAGGTGGTCTGTACAAAAGAGATGTACCCGGCAATCAGGCTGCTTTCAGAAAAGAGTTTTTATGTTTTTCATGTTCTGTGTTGTGTTTGTTTATGTTTGTTTCTAAAAATCAATAAAATTTTCTTCAAAAAAAAAGAAAGAAAGAAAATTATCAGCTCAGAAGAAACCACAGAAATGTGAAACCTGGTCAATGCCAAGGCAGGAAAATCTGTTTCACATTCAGATCATTATTTAACAGTTTTTAAAACAAAGAACTTCATTTTATAGAAGTATAATAACTGGATAACTAAATATCTCACAAAGCTGGACATTGAGCCTTTCAGGATGTGTCTTCTCTCTTTCTGTGATGACATGATTGTCTTATTCTCAAAACAATAGGATAACAGCTAAAATCAGAAGGTGTTTAATAAACCTGCCCTGTATTTTTTTAAATTTTGCATGGAAATATAATTCAAACAATGAGGATCAGGATGTTGTATTTTTTAAAGAAACAAGTTCTGGTTGTGAAAGGGATAAATACAATCATATAATGTAGCAGCATACAAGAAAATGAGCAGATTATCACATAGCACTTCTGTATTTTTGTGGTTCTCTCTGGAGACATTAATAGAAAAACCTTGCTATTGCAATCTTTAGGTACACAGATCTGCAAGATATTGCAGTGAAAATAAAGAAAACTCCAAGAATCAGGACAATGGAATTTACTCATTGGATTATTTTTATATAATGACGCTGTTCAGCGAGGTATTGGCTTTTTAGTTTCTTGTCGTATGATAAACAGTGCTTACAAATCAATGCTTTTCTCTCTTCTTAGCAAATAGGGTCCAGCTTTTCAATTGTCATACTATCCTTCTGGTATTCATTTCCTAGGAGGGTATGCCTAAGTAAATAACAGAACAATTTTCATTTAGTTGAACTAGATATAATCATAGAAGCAACAATTACCTTTTAACTATTTGACATTTCTAGTAAGATAATCTGTGGAAATATAGTCACAGTATTTCACCTTTAGTGGAAAAAGGAAAAGTCCAAACAGTACATATTTTCCCCAAAAAATTCATGTTGGAGATATTGGTCAAATAAAAATAAATGTTTATGGAAAAAGAAAACATATTACAATAGAAATTATAGACTTCAAAAGAATTAGATGATTATAACTGAAGAATAAAACAATATTAGGAAAAGAAGTTTGCAGTGTTACATTTTTTATATTTAGAGAAACATGAAAAGAATGGTAGAAAAATATATGTATGACTTTTGATAGTTTCAAATGTTAAATTTAAAAAAAATGTAATGTGTAGGACAATACCATCATATTCTTTGGAGAAAATAATTTATTATGCCTTTGCATGAGCAGAGAAATAAGAATAGCAGATTTAAATTCTTTTCACTAAAATGGAAAGCATTTTCAAAAAAGGAAGTAATTTTTATAATTCAGTCATTACTTATAATTTGAATTCTAAGTAGTACTATGTTCACCAGAAAAAAGAATATTCAAACTTAAAATTAGTTCCACAATTATATTTTTAAATTTTCAACTCACTTTGTGATGACAAATCTTAACAACACAAGTATTGTTGTTGTTGAAAGTGTTGTTAAAAACTGAATTGAGCTTGAAAACCTTAGCTGACATTTGATAATGACTCTTCGTTTAAGTGCTATGGGCCCACTAATATCATGTAACATATTTTTCCAACTTTACTGTGAGACAATTTTTTTTTCTTTTGGGTTGAATCTAGGATTTGCTACTACATTGTCTTCTTTGGAATTGATTGCTATATTTTACAACCAACAGGAGGTGATTTCCACAGCAGTGAACGTGAGCATGAAACTTTGTAGATTTCTCCAAATCAGAAGTGGTATTCAACAGGTTCTGACCAATTCTAGAAAACCAGTAGCAGAAATTTTGAGTAGTTCAGAGAACCGGCAAATGCCACCTGACTGCCCCTGCCCCCATCTATTCTCCACCTCCCAAGTCCCAGTTGATTGGCTGGTCTTCTTTGGTTGCCCTGCACAGGAGAACGGAGCTGGAAAGCAGGTTAGTAGCATGGGGAGGGAATAGAGATTTTACAGTATCCTTCTCCTGCCACACCCACCAAGCCACGCCCACAGAATCGGAAGTAAAAATGTTTGAATCCCACAAACACTCTTATTTGTGGTTTTAAATTTCATCCATTATCATACGTTGGTTGCTGCACCATTCATTGTTTCAGTTGTTATATTATCACAGATTGAAATATTAATATTTGCTGCAGGCAGAACATTTGGAAAACCTGTGGATTTTCCAAATCATTTTGAAACAAGGTCCAACATTCTGCACCATACAGCAATAAAACATACTGTATTAATGATAAATAAACAAGCATATTGGTAACAACGCTTCTGCTGCTTTTTTCTTGCCGGAGGAACTGTGTCAATGCTTGGTAGACTGAGGCAGTGTAGCTGATTTGATTGTTGATATTGGCTGTGGTAGATGGGTCTGCTTCTGAACAACAGAATCAAACTATTAAAATTGTTCAACTTCAAGCATTGCTCCATCAAAGCGGATGGCAAAGACTTTCAGTATGTGTATATGGATTATTAAACAGAAAAGGAAGATGTAACAATACTCTACATACTCCAGTGCATACAGACATTTTATCATGAACAGAATTTCATGATTCCTTTTACAGCTCCTTCAAGAGGCTATTTTAGCAAGCTTATTTTGGCAATTGGTGCCACTGAAAAACACTTTCAAATGCTGTTGCAAAGTCAATGAACAGTGATGAACTTTTTTCCACACCTGATATGTTCTTACAACAATTGTGATACACATATTTGGTCATACCTGTTCCAGGACAGAAACAATCTGGTTCTTGGGAGGAGTTGTTTTCATTCTGAAACTTTTTTCTGGATTACTATATTTTCACAAATATCTTACTCTCCAATGAGAAAAGGCTAATAGGTTCCTTCTTAATTATATTAATGTCCAACCTATTTTTTTAATGCTTTACTACTGTAAATTGGTGTGCAAGAATTAGTGTAGCAAATGGTAGCATTTAAAAATAGTGTAGACAATCCANTAGCATTTAAAAATAGTGTAGACAATCCAACTAAGAAGAAACATGTTTTGTACTATACTTTCAAAAACTATAACTTGTAATAACTGGGATCATCTGTTGAACCAAACTAGACTTTTTTAACATTAGTGGCAGAATAAAACAATATTGGACCTGTTTCTCTTCAATGCTAAGCCACAATTAGTGGATTCACAAATTACTGCAGTAAATCCTCATATTATGGTATAGGGTGATCTATGACCCCACAGAATGAAATGCATTAAATACTTTTGAATGCAACAAGGTCTTTGTAATAACTAATATTATATTTAGGTTGTGCGTTTATTTGAATAAATTCACAACAATGGTCTTTGTTCTTATTTAATAATTTCTTTAAAAAATTCAACATACTGTGTTTCAATACTACTCAAAAAACAGCTGTGAATTGTTTTTACTGTTTTTATTGGGAGAAAGTTGATTGCTTTGATACGATTTAAAAGTTCATAATGCTGCATGTTTTTTTTAATAAAATGTAACAAATTCTTCTTATGAGTTCACACAGAACAAATATAAGTTATTAATCACTACATACAATTTATGTACTTATTTGCATCCTGCCTTTTATCATTTTTACAAATAACTCTAGGTGGTAAACATATTCAATGCACCTTCCTCCTCTTATTTTCCCTGTGATGTGGCTTGGGTTGAGAGAGTGTCATCCAACTAGCTTTCATGGATAAGGCAGCATTTGAACTTGCTTTCTAGCCTCATGCCTTAACCACTAGATCAGGGGTCGCCAACCTTTTGGACCTCAGGGACCACCAACTCATAATTTTAAATCCCAGGGACCACTAACCTTAGGTTCTGTGGTCCTATCCTTATTTGTGGGTGTGGCTTGGTGGTCCTGTGACTGGCTGGGCATGGCTTGTATGTAAATATTATAAATATGTATATAAATATTGAATTTTTTATTAAAAAAGAGCAACTTTTACCCAAAAACAGGCAAAGCAGGCAGGCAGATTGAGTTGCTCACAGAATCAGAGATTTATTCAGAAATCTGTCTGCCATTGGCGAGCTGTCTCTCGCATAAAATTTGCTAGCAAGCAAACTCACAAAATTAACTCACAACACACCATGTATGTAAATATTTAGTTTTTTATTTTTGAAAGAGCAATTTTTACCCAAAATCAGGCAAAGCAGGCAGGCAGATTGAGTTGCTCACAGAATCATTCAGTGATCTATCTGCTATGGCTAGGCTTCAGTTTCTCAAATTTTACTGTATCAGTCTTTGCACTGAATAATCGACCTTTCAGTTCCTAAGCAAGGTCGTCGGCTGTGCTTAAAAAGCAGAGCAAGATCTAAAGACGAAGCTAGAAGCAAGCAATACAATCATTCCCTGCTTCCTCACTAATCTAATCTTCCTGGCACAGCAGAACAGATGTGTTCGGAAAAAAGAAAAATCACTGAAATTAGCAGGCAAGTTCGTGGTAAGGAGTGAGTGTCGCGTCGGGAAGGGTTCCTGTGGGGCTATGTGGAGTGCGTCTTGTTTTCTGCTGCACGCCTGGATTTAATTGCTTGTGCCGTGGTTTGGGGGGCGTGGCTTCTACTCTCGCGGGGTGAGATTTCTTTGTTGGCCCACCAAAATTTTTCACAGCCGCCAGCAGGGCCATGGCCCATGCGTTACCAACGCTGCCATAAAGACCATCTCACTCTTGTCTATATCTCTATATCTCTCTTACACAGTTGTAGTAAAAGGTTTCCCTCGCTACATATATATTAGTCATTTCCAGCCTCTCGGGGGGTTGGTTGCTTCTATCTCCATTACAAAGCGAAGAGCACGCGCTGTCTGAAGAACGTCTCTGTGGTATGTGGGCCGGTATGACTAAATCCAAAGTCTCACGGAACGCTGTTACTTTCCCACCAAAGTTGGTCCGCTATTTTCTACTTTTGCATTTTTATGTTGCTTGTTGAACTGCGTAGGTTGGCAGAAGCTGGGACAAGTAACAGGAGCTCACTCCATTACGCAGCGCTAGGGATTCGAACCGCTGAATTGCCGACCTTTCTGATCGACAAGCTCAGCATCTTCACGACTGAGCCACTGCATCTCTTCTTACACAATTACTAAAAGATTGTCCATTGAATAATTTTATTATAAGAAGCAATCACCATAAATTCATTATATGTCATATGTAGTACTATATAAATGAAATTACTGTAAGCTATATTTTAAATATTACAGTTTTATATTAGACCTATAGAATGAGAGGACTAGTTCGGTAACAACTTTAAAAATATATATTATTAAAAGTGTGAATAAAAAACTAAATCCCATTCATGTGGAACATATACTCTAAAATCTGTTAAATTTATATTCAGCCTTTTATTGCAGAACAAAGCTTTGTTTATTCAATTTATATGACTATCCACTTGGTATTCTGGACAGTAAACAGCTGTTTGAAAATAAAAACATCTACAAAAACACGCCTGGAGTTCTACTCTTGAAGCAGTATTCATATCCATATGAATGCAACCCTCTCCAGCCCGCAAAATGGATGGAAACATGGATAATATCGGTCCTGCAAATAACCAAGCCCTGTGCCATGAAGGGATTAGTAGGTCATAATCAGCACTTTGAAATACACCCAATAAAATCAACATTCCAGATGGAATTGCAAACAATTATAGATTCCTATTTAGAAATACTATTACATTATATTTTTAAAAAGCAGCATTTCTGAATAGAATTTGCAAAGTGTTTTGCATAATTTAAGAGTTTATGCCAAAAGACCTTGTTGAATTTGCGATCCCAATTAAACTCATGTACTCATTCCACAAAGCACTTTGCCTCATTGGTTATCCCAAAGGAAGCACATTTTGTGCATGAATACACATGCTCAGAAGATCTCGAGAGCCACTTAAGTAGCCATACCTGGATCTGCTTTTTGAAGTTGCAGCTGCTCTAAAACTCACAGCAGCTGCTTTGAAGTGCTCGGAATAAACCTCTGTTGGGATGGCAGATGAAGCAAAGCAGAAAAGTGTCTTGCAAAATGATTTTCAGCACACAGTTAAACAATCTTGACTTTGCCAGTGGGACGGGTGCAATACAAAGCACACAATTATGTTCCTTTCAGAGAGAGTAACTGATAGTCTTGTAAGTGAATTGTTCTTATTCTATTTGAACAAGACTACCAATTATAAACAATGCCAAAACAAGTTACAGGTCGTGACCAAAGTTACACCACCACTTTAAAAAGACTTAAGATCAGTTTTCACACTTATGACCACCGCAGCACCCCCATGGTCACATGATCAAAACTTGGCCGCTTGGCAACTGCCATGTATTTATGACAGTTGCAGTGTCCTGAGTCAAGTGATCACATTTTTTAACCTTCCAGCCAGCTTCTGACAAGCAGTGTCAATGGAGGAAGCCAGATTCATTTAACAACCACATAATTCACTTAAAAACTGTAGTGATTCACTTAATAGCTTGGCAAAAAGGTTGTAAAATGAAGCACAACTCCCTTAACAACTTCCTCACTTATTATTGGAAATGTTGGGCTCAATAATAGTTGCAAGTCAAGGACTACTGGTACTTTTACCTTCTTCAAGGAGCTAAATACTTTTATTCATGGAAATACAAACTGTTATAAGAAAAAAATGTGCAATTTTTTTACTTTCTATTTTGATGCTGCCATTATACAATATCGTGTTTGTGATAGATTATATGCTACCATATTATAATATTGTTCAAGCATCTTATACAATGGAGTTTACTTGGCAATAAATTAAAATTACTACTTCTTCCAGCAGGTCTTGCTCCTAAATGGGTGCTGAATACAGCATTTATAAACATGTCAAATCATAATCTGATTCAAGAAACCATGGTTTAAACATGTGTTCAATTTTGACTAAAATATTTATATTCTTATTTAAGCACCATCCAGCTAACATAATTATTTGTGTAATCCCAATTCAAATAACCAATAGTTCAAGAAACTGAAGCTTCGATACTTACCTCAAATTGTAACTTAATTATGCTTTAAAATATTTTATAGNCCAATTCAAATAACCAATAGTTCAAGAAACTGAAGCTTCGATACTTACCTCAAATCTGTAACTTAATTATGCTTTAAAATATTTTATAGTAACATTGAATGTAAGGTTGAAAGTAATGTCATAAAATATCATAGGCAAATAATGTGCACAGGTCAATTAAGTAATGTCAATTATAATTCCCAAAAGAGTACCTCAAAGTTGTAATTCTTAAGAGGGTAGGAAAATTACAGTTGGAATATAACTATTACTGCCAAGAGTTGTATTTAAATTAAATGTTAAGTAAAAAACCTGCGCTTTGGATGTGATCAGCATACTGCTCAAATACCAAATGTAAGGCCAATTCAACATTTAAAACAAGTAGCAAGTTACAATAAAATAGTGTTGCAAAAGGATACCAATGTATCATTTCCTTGTATCTTCATTTCTAGCCCCATTGCCTTGTAATTATAACCAAGTCTTTAATGTATCCCTAAAATACTTTAAAAATTGTGACTTATAGTTAGCACAAATATCAAACTATGGAAATGATACAGTAACTGTATCATTAGAAAATAAAAGTGTATTTTAAAATGAACAATTGATTTACAATATGAAAATGACCATTCCTAATATAGTGAGGGTCCAAGCTAAAAGCAGTAAGAAAAATAAACATAAAAATAGAAGGAATAACAATATTTATAATATATTGAACTTTTATGCCATCTGTCTCTCAACAACTGGACAATTCACAACCAAAGAAATGCAGTACTTCTGAATTGTTTATTTATTGTTAGATTGGTACCCTGCCTTTCAAAATCAATTATCAGAAAATTAATGGAATTCAATTGATAACTATATCGTATTATTTAGAACTGCCAATTTAGATATTCAATATTTTGTTTTCCTCAGTAAAATAAAAAATAAATTCCAGTGTGCAGGCAAAGTTTACTATTCTATGTAGGCATTTTATTATTGTAAATATGATGAAAAAAAACCATTTCTAGCCAACACAAAAATATAACGGTAACTTGTAGTTTAGTAAAATTACCCCCTTCTATAAGTCTCATTTCTTAGTCCATGAGTACTCAGGAATCCTTCCTTATTGTTCATCTGTAGTATTTACCAGAACATTTAGTTTTATGCAACACTTTGAATTCAATCCCCAAGGTGTTTTTTTCCCCCAAAATGCATCAAATGTAATATGCCTGCAATTGTTTTTGCATCAATTCCAGAAAGATACAGCTGCTTTAAAATGTTGCAAATTGATGCTACATTTTATTTCCACACATTCACAGCAGCTACTGAAGATGAAATCTGAAACATTTCTTGGCCCTAATCAGCATCCTGGTTTCAAGACTACATTCTAGCATCAGCATTAGACTAAAAATACTATGACTTAATATTTTCAAGAATGGAGGATTTCTTCAGGCTCATATATATTCTTGGTGCCACCGGCCTGCATTATTCTCTCAGCTGAACAAAATTTATACAAAATTAGATAACACACCCATCACCTACATTTACGCATATTAAAGTTCCATTTTTTCCAAACAGAAAATTTGTGGTTGGAAACAAATCTAATATTTTAGTGTAAAAACTGTATGCATGTGCAATGGTTATGTGTGCAATAAACTGCAAGTGTCACTTTGATTATTAAAATTCTATTAGGTCAATTTCAAGATTTGCACCTAACATTTATACTACCATGAATCCTTCAAAATCTGTGCTTAAACTAATTCTGCAGCATCATTTATATTATTGCTGCTCTCAATACACAAAACCAAAATAAAGGAATCTAAAAATTCAAATGTGCATAACTGGGAGGTTTTCTTAACATAACTTTGAAAGGTACAGTTTGCTCACTCATTTAAATGCTTAATGTAACTAATGAACTGGAAAACTAGCATTCTTTTTCAAGTTGCAATCTTCAACTATCACAATAAACACGGTTAGTGGTTATCACAAAATGTTTTATCAACATCAAACAGGGCAAGAAGTACATATATCTGCTCACATACTCAACACTTAGCACTTGAATTCAAAGAATAATTCGTATTTCCAGTCCTGCCAAGCTCCAGCATTAACGTCATTTAGTGCCATTTTCAATTTAGCCAGGGGATACAAATTCGTAGGAGGAGACGCTCTGCTGGTTTCAAAAATGTAATTTAAGATTCTCTCTCCCTTTGAGAAGTGGGGGTGGAGAGTGTGTATATATATATATATATATATATATAATATATATATATATATATATATATATATATATATATATATATATATATGTGTGTGTGTGTGTGTGTGTGTGTGTGTGTGTGTGTGTGTGTGTGGTGTTGTGTGTGTGTGTGTGTGTGTGTGTATAAAACAAATTCATGGGAGACGCTCTGCTGGTTTCAAATGTATTGAAGATTCTCTCTTCTTCCTTTGAGAAGTATGTGTATAAATACACATACACACACACATTGGTATTCAGCTTTGTTCGGGTATTTTCCCACATCATCAAGTTTGTACTTTAAAAGCACAACTATGATGACGTGGAAAATACCCGAACAAAGCTAAATACCATACATGTAAGTACTTGCAAAAACTTTTCATAATATATATATATATATATATATATATAATATAATCATATATATATATATATATATAATATATATTATATATATATATAAATATAATATAATATACCATACATACATATATATACACATATACATATATATACATATTTACATATATATCACATATATATACATTATTTACATGTATATATACACACACACACACACATATAATATATATATATATATGTTTTTATTTTTTTATATATATATTTTATATATGATATATATATATATATAAATATATACACACACATAAATATATATATACATATATATTTAACATATACATATACACACACACATATATATATATAATAATATTCCGAATTGTGCATGGGTCGCCAAGCAAAACACCCCAAAACGGCTCAGAAACAAAGCGGAGATAGAGCTACCCTCACGTTTATTATTGACAACCAGATTACATAATAACAACCCTCGGATTTCCCAATTCTTTACTATGAATCCCCCCCCCCCCCGTCAATTCACGTGCAAAAGGAGGGGTATTTCAAGCTCCGGAAAAGCAGCTGCGAACCTGTGGAAAACCGAGGGGGGGGGGAAGCGGGGAAAGGGACGGGCGGGCTTTTTGAGGCGTCCGAGCGAGTTAAAAAAGAAGCGAGCGAGAAAAAGCGTGGGGAAACCCCGCTGATTGTTCAGCTCCTCTTCTATTCTCCACGTCTATAGGAATGTTCCCGAAACGGCCCCTTTAAATACCGCCCTCGCGGTTCCCCCACACGCCCACCCGTCGCACCACGAACAGCTGCTGCCTTTTCTCTCCCTCCACCTCGAGGCGAGCAACACCTCCCCCGCCTCGGTGTGTTTGTGTGTGTGTGTGTGTGCGCCGCGCGCGCGCGCGCCTCCGCCCCTCCCTCCTCCTCCAAAACCAACGGCCAGTCGGCGGCTGTTCCAGAAACTTCCTCACTCCCCTCCCTTTCCTTCCTCGTTCCAGACCGCCGACGCCCTAACCCCCCTCCGAGTAAGTTACGGTGTCTTTGCCCATATCCCGCTTTTCCATGTCGGGTTTCACCTCCCCCACATCCCGGATCTGTTAGCGGCAACTGAGCCAAGCCGGCCGATACTGGCGGCGGCCGCGCCGTGATGGATGGATGGCTGGCTAAGAGCAGGTTTGAGTGACAGCGCTTTACCTGGGTGCCAATCTTCGTCACACTGACAAGCGGCTGCAGCAATCGGGACCCCACCGCCGCGGACGCGCGTCACCACGCAGACATGCCTCGACAATTGCAGGGCGCGCCAGGCGAGACGACAACACGCTTCGAAAGACGCCTCATCAATATTCAGCAAGGGAGCGGGGCACGTCGTATTTCTAGATACGCCCACTCCGCGGAGCGCCATAGGAAGGGCGGGGCGGGGCGGCTCGAGAAGTACCGTCCCCTTGGGCCTGGGCGCGAGCCTGAGTTGCCTTAATGAATACTCATGAGGTGGGGGGAGGGCGCCACCCACCCTCTCTCAGCCTGAGAGGTGGAAGAAGTTTCCTCCTGTCGCCCGCTGCGGGTTTCATGCTGACGAAACGCTCCGTTCCTTGGAGCCATCGATCCGAGCCGAAGGCGCTTGTGACGTCATCGTGTTTCCCCCCCTCCCCCCCCATGAGATGGCCGGGGTGATCCTGATGCTCGAGTAAGGATGGGGTAACAATCCGCAGGGTGCGAACGGAGCTGTTCCGGACGGCTTTGGTTCGTGTTCATTTTGTGCCCCGCATCTCTGTTCTTCTGGAACAGCGTTGTTTTTTCCTTTTCCCCCCAAGACTGAACTTGTCTCAATCCGCAAGACGTGCGTTTGAAAATGACACAAGATTTTGGGTTGGGGGCGTTCGCCGTTTGGTTGCATTTGCGGCTTGGCTTGGCTTGGCTGGCTATAACAGGAAACGATAAACTTGAAGAGCCTGCTTTTGGTTTCCCGAAGACATCGCCGTCTTTTAAAGAACCCCGTGAGTTTGCAAAGTTGGAAGAAGAATGGCTCCAAAAGATCGCAGCTCACGCTTTGGAAATGAACTCCTCGTGCCCCCACTTGGACTGGAGGTCTATAGCCGTGAATATTTCTAAACATGCTGTTCATAATGGCAAAATTATGACGCTTTTGCAATGCTTTCAAAGCTTTAATTTGCTCGCTACAAAAACAATAAGAGGGTAAATGCAAATATGCGCTAGTTTCGTATTTTAGAAACGTTACACATGTTTAAGATTAAATTCAACACAAATACATTGTCTGATATTGCCCACTTGTCAAGTATTATTTGACAACTATATTTGACAGTTAACTTGTATGGAATACACACACACACACACACAAGATTATATTCCTTTCTTAAGATAGTACTGTATGGTGATTGTATGGTTCCCCCGCTTTAAAGTGTTAAAAACTGCTTAATATTCAATAGTATGATATAATTTCATTTACATATTTTAATGTACATAATAATACAAAAGTGAGAATTTTGTGATATCAGTTTTTTTTTACCACTCTCACTTTTAGCATGACAAAAAGGAGAATAAAAATAATCAATTTCTTACCTGAAACAGGTAGTTTGTGGATCATGACCATTCAGCAATAATTCAGTTATGATGCTGAATGAATGGTATTGACGACTAGTCCTCGAAGTTCCAGATGTTGCAGTATGTTCACAGCCAAATGGTTGCAGTTTGGGTGCTTGGCATCCGACTTGCATTACTATTGCACCATATTGCCCAGGGGAGACGTGATAGCAATGTTCCAATATTTGAGGGGCTGCCACAGAGAGGAAGGGGTCAAGCTTTTTTCTAAAGCACCCGAAGGCCAGACAAGGAATAAAGGATGGAAACTGATCAAGGAGAGATTCAAAATGGAAGTAAGGAGGAATTTTCTGACAGAGCGGTCAACCAATGGCACAGCCTGCCCTCGGAAGTTGTGGGAGCGCCATCGCTGGAAGCTTTCAAGAAGAGACCAAACTGCTATCTGTTAGAAATGGTGCAGGGTCTCTTGCTTGGGTTAGATGACATACAAGGCCCCAACTCTGTTAATCTGTTAAAATTCCATAATCACGGGATCACAATTTGCAATCTTTCCTGCTGGCTTCCCCATTGATTTTGCTTGTGGGAAGCTGGCAAATAAGGCCACAAGTGGTTCCTGTAAGCTGCTCCTGCTTTTCCTCCCAAGGAACTCCATTACAGAGTAGGAGATCACCTACAGCATCAGCATCCCCAACCGGCCTGTGAGTCCTACTGTCCCACCTGCCCTCTGTAACATCCACCTGGAGTAACCCTGATCTACCTGCATAGCGATTGCTCATGGACACCCCTCCCACCTCTGCGTGTCACCCTGTGCTCCTTGCCTGGGATCCCTGCCTCTTCCTCTTTAACAACCCATACAATCCTGAGTGTTGAATGGCAACTGGGACTGCCAGGATTGCATCGCTAAGTGATGTGATCATATAATGTCACACTTTATGACTGCATCACTTACTAATAAGTCCCGGTCCAAATTATAACCATAACTTGAGGACTACCTGTACCGATGCACATTCTTTCCTCCCTGTTTTGGTTTTTTACCATACAGAAATCTGTGAATGAAGCATAAATCGTGTTGTTTTCGGTTGCCTATGAAAAAAAGCAATCTTTCAAGTTGAATTTGACTCCTTGCCACTTCATGTATATGTCCTGTAGGTGGAAAACTCAATTACAATAAATTAGTTCATGTTCAAAATATCCCAACATTTCTTATGTTTGTCACAAAAGTGTATATCAGTTCTAACAATCTGAAATAAGAGAGTATTCAATAACTAAAATGTTAAGACTTTATTAATTCCTGCAGTGTTCAACGTTCTGTTTATGGGGCAATTCTTTCCTTGGAATAAACAAACTGTTGCTCTTCTTAAGACTTTTTAAGTAAATAGGGCATATGAACAAATTAACCACCATCACATTAATAGGCTTAAAGAAATCAAACATTGAAAGTATGGAGTAAACAACTTTGAGAGTACCTTGTTATACTGTATGATTTTTTTTCAGCAAGGCTCCATTTTACGATGTTCGTATATATTGTAAATCATAAATAGTTACAATTATGGTAACAAAAATACAGGTTCAGACCTTTACAGGTTACATTCTTGTTGGACCAACTGAAATTGCAAAAGGTTCAGGCTGCTGAATTTCAGGAGTTCAAAAGGCACATTTGTTAAAAGGATAGGGAAAAAATGCTGATAATGGAGCCATGCCAGTATGAGCTTAGCTTGTTGGATGGACTGATTGTGAGCCTTCCACCATGTAAATTAAAGTTTAAGAAATTAAAGTGCGGTTGCAATAAAGGCTCACATAAAGTTTGCTGGAAACAATACATACAATTTCCCCATTTTGGGAAATATAAATTCCATTAGTCAAAAATGCTTCCATTTTGAATTTTTTTCCTTCTTGTAGTATATCTGAATTTCATTTCTTGACTTTGAATGGACCAAGCAACTGCTTCTCGGAAATCAAACATAATGTATATTCACNCCATTAGTCAAAAATGCTTCCATTTTGAATTTTTTCCCTTCTTGTAGTATATCTGAATTTCATTTCTTGACTTTGAATGGACCAAGCAACTGCTTCTAGGAAATCAAACATAATGTATATTCACAGATAATCAAATTACAGAAAAAAGAAAATGTAAATTACAATACTTTAAATAAAATAATGCAAACTAATTCAGTTTGCAATAATTATATGCCATCAAGGCATTTTTGTCTCCTGGCCACGTTGAAAGATTTTTCACCATGAAAACATTATTTGATACAGTAATATCACTGACATAACCTCTCAGAAGAGTATGCATAAGATTGCAATTTTAATGACTATACATTACAATCATATAACTTTTAAGTAAAATAAACTAATGTTTGGCTATATTTGGGACCAAAGCAAGTAGCTGGCCTTACTTTTCATTGAGAAAGGGATATCATGACAGTTCAAATTAATGAACAGAATTAAGATCTCTTTTTAATAAGAGGTTCTGTAGTTGATTAGAATATTAATTCTAAGTGTCTCTTCCTGTTCCAAAATAGCAGAATATATACATGCTTGCTTAGGCAAAACACAAAATAAGGGCATAAACTAAAAGCACAGTCAATGTATTTCATTATTGGCTTAATTCCCTTTTACCAAGTGTCTGTCCAAAATGAAAACGGGCTGGCATTGATATTGGAAAATGCTTGGCCTTTTGACACATTTCTCAGAAGATCAGAGGCATTGCCTCTCCAAGTGCCCTTGACCTTCATATGTATTATGCTACTAATACTGCAATAACAGTTTTAGTAAATCCTGATAATAAAATTGAGATGAAGAGATAATCTGTAGTAAATGCAAGGGCATTTTCAGATTTTCATTACATTGGCATGATTTACACGATCAGAATTAAATACTAATTCTAAATGACATTATTATAAACTTGTGAGAATTTTTGAAATGGGAAAGTGAGATAAATATAACAAGTAATAACAAGTTAGTATTTCCATAACGATTCCTAATCCTGTATCCAGGATTAAAAAAATTAATGAAAATTATAAACCCAATAGACATATTTTTATTTCCTGTTACTACAATATAATAATCATGCATAGGAAACCATTGTTTACTAATGTCATTTAGATCATAAATGCATGATGAAGATGAGGTAAACTATTTTATTTCAGTTATAGCTTTGTTGTATAAACTATCAATTTTAATTCACATGGCTAAAAACCTCACATTTATCTTGTGGTAGCATCATCACCCAAAATATCAATCTCCTTACCTCAATTCAGTCAATGAGGTATAAAATACCATAATCTAGATTTATTAAAATTAAACTAGACTGGAATCCAAAAGTAAGAATGAAATGCAAGTTCTCTTGCCATACCATTCTCTTCCTTTTTTGTGGCAGATATTTATATATAAAAACCCATTGTATTTACATAAAAGAAACTTTATTCCTCTTGGCTTCACAGTATCAGCTAATTTCTTTTATAATGTTGATATGTAGTTTTTTGCTTTTCAAGCATACCAAAATGACTTATCTGAAAAAATGCTTTATTAAAATGAACCACGCTAGAGTTAATCTTCTTTCACCTACAAAGGCTGTTCTATTTCTTTGCAGCATATCCATTTTTTTTAAAGATAAAAGAACAGTTAGATATTGTAGAAGGCTATAATAACCCAGAAGAAGTGCTCTCTGCAGTTTCCCTGGTAAGTTATGCAAACACTTAATGTAACTCCTAAATTGTCCAAATTAAGGGTAATTTGGCAGTCCGTTTGCAGTCTTACAAAGGCACTTTCTCCCATTCTATGTGAATGTTCTTTTTTTCTTTTGATCTTTTTCAAGGCTGTGGGCTTCCAGATGAATGGTGTTCTTTGTTTACTGCATTATATTTAGAGAAGCTTGCCTGATGTTTTGGGAAGAAAGTTCACTACTTTTTAAATAATTTTTAGCTATGGATGCAGGATATATTTATTTAGTTTGTATTTATATGGAAATTTACATATGTCACATTTTTTTAATCACTAGAAAATTGCACTAGAAAATCAAGTTTTTCAGTGAAAGTTCATCAACATATTAATTAGAGAGAGGTCTGCATATAAATGAATATATTGATTACCATAATAAAAGTATATTATATTCTGGAAAATACTTGCAAAATCTAAAATAAAAAATATCAGTGTTTGAACAAATATATATTAAACTGTGTAGAAATCTTATGTTGCATTGCCATTGCTATTCTAGATCCATTGTTAGACATGGGCTGAATATATTGCATTTTTAGTCAAGTAAATGCATATTTTAAAAAGACTCTGTTTATCAGAGTGATGGCATTCGGGGAAAAACTCTGTCATGCCTCTGGTGGAGACTGACTCTGAGGAAGAGGAGGAACAGCTAACAGGGAGTGGGAGTGTGGCTCCAGAGGTGGTGGAGGAGGCTGGGGAAGGGCAGAGGCCGACTGAACAGTCAGAGGAGGATCCAGGCCCATCCCCTATCCATCGTAGGTCACGCAGGGAGGAAAGGATCAGGGAAAAGCGAGGTCTACTCAAGAGGAGATTACCATGATCCTCCTTGTAGCTTGCAGACGGGAGCTATGTATATAAGTTTGCAACTGCACAGTTAGAATTTGCAGGAGTCAATTTAGTATTCACCTTGAAAGAGGTTTTCTTTGCTGGCGTTCTTCCCATGGTCTTTTCTTGGTTATTTTCCTGGAGTTTATTATTAGTTATCTTGGCTTGCTTCAGGACTCTCATCAATGCAGTTTGTTTTGGTTTTCTGTTTGCCTCATTATTTACTTTTGTGACTTTAAACTGTGCCTAATAGTGAAGTTTAAGTTGAAGGCCTTTCCGGACTTTAATGTATGTTTTGGGTTTTGGGTTATTTTGAGAGACTACGGGTCATCACATTGTCCTTCTGTCTAGTTGTGCTAGTGTGCAGTGCCCTATAGCATCGTTTTGAGGGTAGAAGTTGAAATAATTTATGTCCAGGATGTGAGAAGTCTGTAGATATTTTCACAGCCTTCTTTTTGACCTGTGCTGTATACATGTCTACAATGGAAGGCAGGTTGGTAGCAATTGTTTTTCTGCAGTTCTAATTATCCATTGAAGTCTGTGTCTGTCTTTTTTAGTTGCAGAGCCAAACCAGACAGTTATAGAGGTCCAGATGACAGACTCAATCATTCCGCTGTAGAACTGAATCAGCAGCTCTTTGGCAGTGGTGAGATTCAAAAAATTTTATTACCGTTTCTGTGGGCATGGTTTCATGGGCATGGTGTGGTTTGGTGGGTATGGCTTGGTGGGCATGTCAGGGGATGGATACTGTAAAATCTCCATTCCCACCCCACTCCTGAGGGGAGGTTACTGCAAAATCCCCATTCACACCCCATCCCACTAATCTGCTTTCCAGCTACATTCTCCTGTGCAGGGCAATCAAAGAAAACTCAGGAGGCAGAGGATAGATGGGGGTGGGGCCAGTCAGAGGTGGTATTTGCCAGTTCTCCAAACTACTCAAAATTTCTGCTACTGGTTCTCCAGAACTGGTCAGAATCTGCTGAATACCACTTCTGCTCTTTGGGCGGTTTGAATTTTCTGAGTTGGTGCAGGATAAACATTCTTTGTTGTGCTTTTTTGATGACGTTTTTGATATTAGGTGTCCATTTTAAGTCCTGAGATATGATAGAACCTAAAAACCTGAAGGTCTCTATTGTTGATACTGTGTTGTCTAGTATTGTAAGAGGTGGTAGTATAGGAGGGTTTCTCCTAAAATCTACCATCATTTCTACGATTTTGAGTGTATTTAGTTCAAGATTGTTCTGGTTGCACCACAGGACTAGTTGTTCAACCTCTCGTCTGTATGCAGATTCATCACTGCTTCAAATGAAACCAATCCCTGTTGTATCATCTGCAAACTTCAGTACTTTAACAGAGGGGTCTTTTGAGATGCAGTCATTGGTATATAGAGAGAAGAGAAGTGGAGAGAATACACAGCCCTGAGGGACTCCTCTGCTAATTGTACAGGTATCTGATGTGATTTTGCCTAGCTTCACCTGCTGCTTCCTGCCTGTTAGGAAGCTTATGATCCATTTACAAGTGTGATCAGGAACAGCTAGTTCATTTAGTTTAGTTAGAAGAATATCTGGAATGATGGTATTGAATGCTGAACTAAAGTCTACAAAGAGGACTCTTGCACAAATCTTTGGATTCAAGATGTTGTAGGATGTAGTGCATATTAACAGCATCATCTGTCGATCTATTTGCTTGGTAGGCAAATAGAAGGGGGTCTAGCAGCGGATACATGATGGTTTTCAGGTGGGCCAGTACTAGCCTTTCAAAGGTCTTCATAACTACGGATGTTTGAGTGACCGGTCTGAAATCATTCATTTCCTTGATGAAAGGTTTCTTCAGCACGAGGATGATAGAAGAGCATTTGAAGTAAGAAGGAACATAGCACATCTCTAGTGATTTGTTAAAGATGGGGGTGAAGATATGGGCCAGTTGGCCAGCACAAGCTTTTAAGCAAGAATGAATTATCTTGTCTGGGCCTGGTGCTTTTCCTGGCTTTTTTCTGTGAAATAGACCTAGCACCTCATTTTCTGTAATCACCAGAAGTGGTAGGCCCAATGGGATGGAGTAGGTTGCAGGAGGCTTGGCAATTGTTGGTATGTCTGAGATGGGGATTGTGGAGATGGATGGCAGTAGTTTTCTCTTAAACCTACAGTAAAACACATTCAGGTCATGTGCCAGTTGTTGATTTCCTTCAGCATGGGAAGGAGGCTTGCTGTAACTGGTGATATTTTTCACAGTTTTCCACATGTTTGCTGGTTCATTTATTGAGAATTGATTCCTTAGCTTTTCAGAGAAGCTTCAGAAGCTAAAGAAAATGGAATGGCTTGTTCATATATTTTTCTATGTTTATCACATTTGAGCCTAGCATTTTGTACAAATCCAGAAAAAATAAGAACAAAGACTCAACAAACCGGGAAACTGACTATGAAGCCTGAAAATATGATTGTTTCAATGAGTAGCAGAGAGATCTGATTCTTGAGCAAGGTCTACAGCATTTATTCCAAATCATTTCTAGTAAACCAAAGAACTGATATGCATGTCAAGAAAGCACAACCACTATATCTGATTATGGTTCTTGAAGACCATCTTAATCTATAGGTATAAATATGTGGATGATACTTGGGTCCAAGATAAAAATGAAGGAATTAGAAGTGTTCACCAAACATACCAACTCTGTGGACAGATACATCAAATTCACATGGGAAGTTGTTATGGAAAATAGTTCAGTCTTCCTGGATTGTGCAGTACACATTAAGGAAGACAGAAGCCTTAACACTGAATTTTACAGAAAATAACCATACATAGATCAGTTTTTACATTTTTATTTCCTCCACCCACTGGAGCACAAAATGGGAGTTATCAGAACCCTTCACCACTGAGGTCTGCCACCTAGCAAAATCCTGCCAACCAGCAAAGATAGGAAAGAAAAAGAACTGAAACATGTCAAGGAAGCCTTCAGAACATGTGTCTATCCCAAGTGGGACTTCATCAAATCTCAAAAAAGACCCCACGGAAGCTCCTCCATAACAGACAAAGAAGAGAACAATGAACAAAGCAACGTTGTCATTCTATACATTTCAGGCATATCAAAAAAGCTCAGTAGACTCTTTAGCCAACACAACATACGTGCCCACTTCAAACCCAAGAATAAATTAAGGAAGAAACTTGTCCACCCCAAGGATAAAATCAGGAGTGGGATCCGACTGGTGTAACTACTGGTTCGGTGATTTACGATTTGCATGCACATGCTGAAGAGGCACTCCAATGACCTCTTGGTCAATGTGGCAGCACCAGACCCAGCCATCTTGCAATCTTACTTTATAGGATTTTGGGCAAGTGATCCCCTCTACCTTTCCCTGACCATGGAGCATGTGTGTCTACAAGTCTATGGAGGGGCTCCGCAGCTGAAGCTTTATGGAGCTTTATGCATGCAGCCCTCCTGAGTTCTCTTTTTGACTGCCACAGCCTCCTCCAGCACACTGCCAGCTGCCACTAAGTTATAGATCAGCATCTGATTGACCTGGGCCAGGCTGAGGTACCACAGGTGGTCCTTTGCTCTTTCCAGAGTGGCTCCGCGGACCAAATCTAAGCATCCCAAGGGTTGGATCTGGCCTGCATGCCTTGAGTTAGACACCCCGACCTAGAATGTCTCTGCTAATTAAAAAAATCAGTGCATTTTTGCTTCCTGGGGTATTTTATGTATGTGAAGACTTAAATAAGTCCACTTTGTGTTTAATAGAATTCTTTATTCTTTATTGGCCAAGTGTGGTGGAATTTGAAACACAAGGAATTTGTCTTGGTGCAAATGCTCTCAGTGTACATAAAAGAAAAGATACATTCATCAAGAATCATAAGGTACAACACTTAATAATAGTCATAGGGTACAATAAGCAATCAAATCATACTAGGAAACAATAGTCAATATAAATCGTAAGGATACAAGCGACAAAGTTACAGTCGTACAGTCACAAGTTGGGGGGGAAGGGGAATCAGGAGTGATGAAAAGATTAATAATAATAGTAGTGCAGACTTTGTAAATAGTTAGACTGTTGTTTAGCAGAGTGATGGCTTTCAGGAAAAAAACTGTCCTTATGTCTAGTTGTTCTGGTAGGAGTTGAAACAATTTATGTCCAGGATGTGAGAGGTCTGTAATGTAATTAATGTAATTTAATGTAAAACCATTCTTACAAATATTTTCCCTGCTTTTTGTTCAGGCAAGTTTTCTTGTCTTTTGTTTTCACCCAGTGCTATTTTAGAAGTAATGAATGCCATTAATTTTAGAACTAACTGTTCAAAATGGCATTACTGGTTTGGCTGTGATGTTCTTTGAATGTCAAGTATCAATTGAATTGATTTTAAAATAACAATAAGCATTTTGTTCAGCTGCTGATTATCTTCCTAATCATATATTAATGAGGAAGGAGAAGCTGACATATCTGTCTTATATGAAATCAAACTAATGGGGCCCTGGCAGCAAGTTGTGTCTAGTGCAATGTGGTAAATGCATCAAGTTGTTGATCAGACAGGAGACAGGTTTAGAAATGCAAACTAAAAATACTCTACAGGTCAATGTTTACTTCTAAGTAAGCCTGCTAAAAAAAAACATAATAGACAGTATTGATTGCTAAACATACATACAGGCATACATAAAAGAAATGTTTACACTTTATAAGGCTTTTTTCATTACTGGATTCATACTTTTGTGTTGATCATTCTTGTTTTAGTTCTCCTCAGGACTGAGATTGCCTCTTTGGGAACATCAAAACACATTACGCTGCCAGAATTCATTGGCAGTAACTGTCTTGAATTAAAGCCTAATGCTATTACAAGACCAGCAACAGCTGCAAAGGAATATATCTGCAAGTCATCTGAAAGTAGGACAGACACTATCCATTGGAAAGAATAAATGTATATTGATTATTGTGGTTGCGTATAAGTGCACAACCACAAGTAGTAGCCCAGTAACCATGCAAATAGACTCTTCTGCCCTTCTTTAATTATATGCAGTTGAAATATCTGGTAATATCCTGTTTTTAACATATTATTAAACATCTTCAGTTTTTAATGGCTATAATTACAAATTTTAGATATTGGCCACACATTTGGGATCACTGGACGAAATTAATTTGGTGCCTTTGCTGTTTGTGAAGATGGAAGGAGTGGAATGTGTTTATTATTCTAGAAATGCCCTCCATATAGTTAAATTCAGGGGAGGGATTCTACCACTTCGGACCAGTCCTATAGAACCGGTTGTTATAATTCTGCACAGTTCGGAGAACTGGCAAATCGCACCACTGGCTGGTTCCTCCCCTCCCCTCCCGCCCTGCCCGGGAGGCTTTCCTAAGGCCCAGTCAGGGGTGGTATTTAGGGGTTGGGGAAGGGACAAGTGGCCTGAGAGCAGAGCTGAACCTTCCTTAGGATTGAAGCTTCTATTTTTCAGTGCAGACTCAGGCAGCAGATTGCAGAAAGATAGATCTGGGAGCGAAGCTGTGATTCTGCAAGCAGCTCAATCTGCCCGCCTGCTTTGCCTGATTTGGGGTAAAAGTTCCTCGTTTTTTTAAATAAAAAAATCAATCTTTACTTATATATCTATAATATTTACCTACAAGCTACATGCCCAGCCAGTCACATGACCACCAAGCAACACCCACAAATTAGGCCACACACACAGAACCGGTTCTTAAGAAATTTGAATACCACCCCTGGTGAAATTAGGTTCTGTAGGGTCTTCCCCAATCTTTGGAGAAAAACTATGGATTGCCATAGGGAGCAGGAATCTGCCCATGAAATGCTGAGTGTTTGTTCATATTCAAATGGACGTTAAGGTTTCTGTGAAAGAAGAATTCGAACACAATGCTTTCCTACACCAGTCCCTGCCCAATCCTACTTGCGAGTCAGGGATGTTAAATTGCCACTTCTCCAAATAGTCCCTTTTGGTGTCATATTCAACTTTTCTACAAGACAATCGAGAATATAGAGTTAAATCAATTTTGTTTTATAAAATACAAAAATATTAGTTCCAGTCTTCACAGTCTAGTAAAAAGAGTACTTTTGTATTGCTCACTGTTTAGCAATAAACGTGACTTCGATGCAATGTCATGAGCTCATGTGCTCTTCATTTTAGAGAATACATTTTTGGGGTAATTTATCTTCTCCAATATGAATAATATGTAAAGGGCCTGTCACATTGGCTGACGGATGCAAAACGTTTGTAAAAAGGACATAGCGGAAGAGAAAATGTTCCATCCGTTGTTATCCGCTCTCAATATGCCCCGAATTTGCATAACCAGAGCGGACAACAACGGAAAGGAACGGACAGGGGGAGCTGTAGAGGGGATGTAAAACGGATGCTGCTCCACGGAAGCCGAGCGGAAGCCTAGCAGATGGAGCGGATGGCCCATCCGCAGGGCTTCCAGGGAAGCACAGCAAAGCAGACGCGCAGCGGAAAGAGTGGATGCAGAGCGGATGCCGAGGGGATGACGCGGATGCAGAGCGGAAGCCGAGCAGATGCCTAGCAGATGCCGAGCGGATGCAGAGCGTTACTTTGCGCATGCGGGGAGGATGCATTGCGTCAGCCCCAAGGATATAAAGGGAAGCAGCTCGCAAGCAGGTCACCATTCAGAGGAAAGACCTGACTGCCAGACACAGCTCCAGCCAGCCAGCCAGCCAGCAAGCCAACAACCCAACAACCATGGGGAAGAAAGAGAAAGCCTCTGCCATCTGCTGGCCAGCCCTGGCAAGAGGGACAGGGCACCATCCCACCCCTGGCTTGACTCTCCTTCTGCTGGTGCTGCTCCAGCTGCTGGTGCTTCTGCTGGTGCTTACTCTGCTGGCACTGCTCCTGGTGCTGGTGCTTACTCTGCTGGAGCTGCTCCTGGTGCTGGTGCTTCTGCTGGTGCTTACTCTGCTGGTGCTGCTCCTGGTGCTCCTGGTCCTGCTGGTGCTGCTGGTGACTCCTGGACTTGCTGGTGCTCCTGGTGCTCTCTAGTCCTGGCTGGTGCTGCTGGTGCTCCTGGTCCTGCTGGTGCTGCTGGTGCTTACTCTGCGGATGCTGCTGCTGGTGCTGCTTGGTGCTGGTGGTGCTGCTGCTGGTGGTGGTGCTGCTGGTCCTGCTTTTGCTGCTACTGTTGTTGTTGCTGCTGCTGCTGCTGGTGGTGTGGAGGAGCAGCCCCTACAACCTCGAAGCCCCTCTGATGAGGGCCCATATGGCCCTGCAGGAGGAGAAGAGGCATACGCGTGAACGGGAGAGGGGCAATACTCCATCAAAGAGGAACATGAGGAGGAGGTGCTGGAATGGCTGAGGGAGAACGAGTATCTATGGCGGAAGGGACACAGTGGCTCTATCGAGACACCAAAAGGAAGCAGGCTGCTTGGAGAGAGAAGGCGGAGAGCCTGGGCTACACTTCGGAGGTGCTCCTCGGCTGGTAGAAGCATATGCACACCTGGTACAGGAAGCTGCACCTCAAGGAATCTGGCCAGGCCACAGTCAAGCTGACGGACAGAGAGACCTACGTGATGGCCAAGTGCAGCTTCTTGGAGGGTGAGATCCGCCACCGAGGGAGCAGCCCCTCTCACAACCCTCTCTCTCAGGCAGCCTGCTGAGAGCCAGTCCTCTTCTGGCCAAGAGTCAGCTCCTGTGTCCAGGCAGGTATCTGTGGAGCGTGCCACGATGGAGAACCCCCGACAGCTGCACTATCCATGGTGGAGCGCATGGAGGACCAACCTGAGGCAGTGGGAGCAAGGACAGGGCACTTCCACCAGAGAACAACCCACATCCACCCCCAGATCCACCTCACAGAAAAGGACAGGATCACCGGTCTTCTTCACAACCCTCCAGACCCAGCTGAACCTGCTCCCACCAGTCCAGGCCTGCTCCTCCACACCAGGTGATGTCACTGCCCCTTCCAAGGCTTTCCACAGGCCCTCATACCTACAAGGCTATGGCTACCAGGATCCCAGTAGCACAGGCAGCCCTTCCAGTCCAGGCACAGGTACATCGTACACCACCGGTGCCACCAATGCCACTTGGTGCCACCGATGCCACTGACGCCACCGATGCCAGCCACGCCACAGATGCCACCCATGCCACAGATGCCACCCATGCCACAGATGCCACCCATGCCTCACCTCGCTCAGCTGCAGACCAGACATTCCCACTACACTGCTCCTTCCTCCACCCACAGCCAAGCCGGCCTCAGAACTCTGTCATCGGTATTGGGGGCTGACACACCCATGTCCTGGAGGAAGGGGCTCTCAACATCACAGGACTGAGCCAGCTCTCTGAGAGCTTCCTCCACACACCGTCCCCTGTTGTCCTCTCGGGGCCAGGCACCCCAATGACGCCTCAGACGCACGCATCCATCAGTAGCCACCTCCACAGCACCTGGACCTTCACCTGAGACTGGGCCACACCGTCAGAGGTGACAAGAAGAGTGCCAGAGACTGGGTGGCTACCGTTGACTTTATCTTTGCTTAAGACACTTGGGTCATTTTGGTTTTTACAGTTTGGTTATTAACAAAGATTATCTTTGCTTCACACACTTGCTTCATTTATTTTAGTAAATAAAGTCTTGGGTGGAAAACTTTTAGAAATGGTTTAAGCATTTGCATGCTTGTGGGATGGGTTAGTAGCAGTGGGAAGGGCAGGGATACCTTTGGGATGGGTTATGCGCTGTGGGATGGCAGGGATACTTTGGGATGGGTAATAGCTGTGGGATGGGTGAGAATACCTGTGGGATGGGTAATAGCTGTGGGATGGGTAGGGATACCTGTGGGATGGTAATAGCTGTGGGATGGCAGGGATACGCTGTGGGATGGCAAGGATACCTTGAATGGGTAAATAGCTGTGGGATAGATAAACCTCCAGTGCAAGCATAGTGGCACTGTATGGTCCACCGCCCAGGTGCCAACATCTTTGGCCCTTTATTATCATAAAAATGTAATCATTGATCCACACATTTCAACATAAACACAATCTTTATTAAATGCCCTGTTCATTGTAGGCCAACCAAACATACATGGCCCAATCTCATCCGTGTGATGAGACAGCTGAAGGAAGCATCCATTAAGCATCTACCATCCTGTCTTGCCACTCCACTGCTCCAGCTGGGGAGTTGTACCATTGTCTCAGGAGGTTGCGCTGCTTTTCGCTTCATGTGAGGCTCTGTTGGGGCCTTGCACATCCTCAGTGTCGATCAGGTTTTGCCCTTGCCTCCATTCCCAGGCTCCATGTCCCCATTGCCTTGCTGGAGGTCCACGAGCCTGTTCTGCAAGACTGGGTAGCGGGTGCGCATGAGAATTTGTGCAGGATGCAGCAAGCTTCCACAATCCTCCTCATGGGTCTGTGGGCGATGCTGCATGGTGGTGAGAAGTACCTGGAACCTGTTGGCCAGGATGCCAAAGGCGTTTCCACCACCCGCCCTTGCCCTGGACAGCCTGTAGTTGAAGATCTCTCTTCACGGGTGAGGCATCTGGAAATGTAGGGCTTCATGAGGTAGGTTCTGAGGGGAGAAGGTGTCATCCCCCACGATGAAGTAGGGCACACATCTTGTGTGGTCGTTGGGTAGGGGTTCTGGATCTGGGAAGCCCAGATGAGGTTGCGTTCCAGCCCTTCCTTGAGGTGACTGGCGTTGTATACTTGGGCATCTGAAGATGAGCCGTTGCCTGAAGCATCGATGTACATGAAACTTGTAGTCAACATCGACCAGGCGAAGAGGATGATGCTGAAGAAGCCTTGTAGTTGAAATAAGTGGACCCTGAGTTGGGTGGAGCTTTGCAGGCCACGTGCTTGCCATCTATGGCTCCAACGGTATGGGGGAAGTTCCACCTCTGATACCACTGCTGTGCAACTTTCTTCCAGCCTTCTTCAGTGGAGGGGCACTGGAGGAGCTCCTCCAGGTATTCTTCGATGATGGCCTGCACCACTTCTCTGACCACAATGCTGATGGTGTTGTGTGGCACCCTCCAGCCCCACTGCATGCTCCTGTAGGTGGTCCCTGAGGCCAGAAGTTGGTGCTCTTGCTTGGTCAACCTGGGTCTCAGCCGCTCCACAACTTCATCAAACATGGCTGGAGCATCCTCATGAAGTTCTGGAATGCACGAGGGTCTTCGTTCCTCAGCTCCACCATCAGCTTGTTGTACAGTCTGTACTCTGCTCTTCTGGAAATCCATCTTCAGACCCAGACACTTCTTGGTCGCCTCCTTTTCTTTGTGTAGAACAGGTGAAAGAGCTGTAGATGGCTTCGCACTCTTGTAGAACGATGGTGGCTACCAAAAAGGAGTGTGTGATGATCCATGGTAGAGATGACTGGATGTTGTGGAAGAGCAAGAGCCAGATGAAGGCTGAAGAGGTCTGCATCGCAGGGTGCTGGACTGAGAGTGAGATCCAGGTGAGTTCCTCCCCCTTTTTATAGGAAATATAGGTTTTCTTCTAGATGTCATTTTGCATCCTCTAGACATCCTGCTGCAGACATCTAAATATCCGAGATAGGTCCCCTCTGTGAACGTTTTTTCCGTTTTAATTGCTTTGTATGCGAGCTGCATCCGCTTTCATCCTTTCTTGTCCGTGGCTACTAACGCTGTGCATCCATTCCGGCATCCGTTTCGCTTCCTCCCTGTTTCTGTTTTCCACTGGAGGCGGATGCGAGTTGCACGGATGCGCAGTGGATGCCTTGCGGATATAGCGGATGTGTAACGGATGACGACGGATGTGAAGGATGTTCCCCGTATGCATTGCAGATGCAGAACGGACGTGTTGGATACATTTTTCCGCTCAAAAAGTTTTGAGTAGCTCAGAACTTTTTGAGCAGATGAAATGTCAATAGACGGATCTGGACGGATAGAGAGGATGAAAATGGAGGCAATGAGTCAGATGGAAGCATCGCGTTAACCAACGGTGTTTCTCTCCGTTTTACATCCTCTTTCCATCCGTTGGTGCTGTGTGACATGGGCTTAAGATCTGTATGTGACTATTAGGATTGTGCTAATATATGATTAGTTATGAGGACTTTTCAACTGATTACCCTTTCTACTTGAATTATCATTTCAGATAATCCATCCACTATACCAAATCTTGTGCTTCCAGATTTGCAGATTCACAAACATGTTTGCCCAAATACACTTTTGCATAATCAGATTTATTGACAATTGAAATTGGGTTTTGAGTTTCAGTGTAGTCCTTGCCATTTCTTATGTAGAATGTATGGAGATTAAATGAAATATGATGGTGAAAAGAATGAGGTTGTGCATCGGTGCTTTTCATCCTGGAGTTGTTTTGCAGCTGTTACATCTGTCAAAAGGGTTCCAACATAAAGAGCAACTCTTGCTGGACAAAAGGTAGGTGATGAGTGGTTTAAGGGTCAGAAGCGCAGGGAGAGGAAAAGTTCTGCACAATCCAAACTGGAATGCTGTGCGTCAACTTGCCATCTAATTTGGCATCCAATTTAAGGAAATCATATTACAAGTCATGTCATCCTCCAGTCCTGTTTGAAAAGGCAGCAAGTATACAATTGTGAACTCCACAACCTTCTTTGGACTTCAGACATTATTTGGTTTGCATTATGTCAAGGTATGCACTCTGTGAAACAGTAACAAATATCTAAGAGATCTATATGACTTTGGGAAGTTTTTCATTCATGTATCTTGGCTTGCAGAAAGTATAGTAATATAGTAATATAGTAATTGAGCATGCATTTTGAATGCCATAGGGCCCAGATTTGATTCTGATTCCCAGCCAGGGCTCTACTATATAGAAAACCCTATAAAGTTGCTACCAATAATGTAAATTACTCCGAATTAGATGAACCGTATGCTACCCATTGTAAGGCAGTGTTCTACATTACTGGTTTCTAGTCGGATGCCTTAACCACTGCACCAAACTGGTGCTGAAAGTTGATCCTAAAAAAGAAGCATCTATCAACATTTCAGTAATTTCATTGTCAGTCCTAAGGCTGGTTGTTGTGTACATTGTAATTAGTATCCTTATATTTCATCTTAGTCCCATTTTTTTTCACTGTGCACCTAGATTTTCATAACTAGATTTTCCACATTGTTTGCATTTTTAGCTATCAGGAATAGAATCACCAGATTGTTCAGGTTATTATTCTTCCCCTAGTTTTATGTTTTTCTAGACTCACTCTTCTCCCTTTCTCAAAGTCTCCATCAATATATCTTCAACATGCTGTATGCAATTCCAACATATACAAGTAGTCCTTGACTTACAAGTTTGTTCAGTGGCTGTTCAAAGTTGCAAGAGAACTGAAAATTGTGACTGACAGTTTTTCAGCTACAACTTTTGCAGCATCCCTATGGTCATATGACCAAAATTCAGATACTTGGCAACTGCTTCATATTTATGACTGTTGCTGTGTCCCAAGGTCATGTGACCACCTTTTGCAACCTTCTCATGGCTTTTGCTCTGCTACATTATGCATTGTCAGCTGTGACACCTTCTATAGAGATGTGTACCTTTCCCAATCACGTCCAATCAATTTAATTTACCACAGGTCAACTCCATTCAGGGTTTAGAAACATGTCAGCAATGATCAAGAGAAATGGGAGGCACCTGAGCTACATACCATATCATGGGCTATTGCAAAGGGTCTTCTTCTGAATATATTTACAGACATTTCTAAAATTCTGTTTTCACTTTGTCATTATGGAGTACTGAATGTAGATTAATGAGGGGAAAAAATGAATTTCAACAACTGTAGAATCAGGCTGCAGCATAACAAAATTGACAAAAGTAAAGGGGATCTGAGTACTTTCTGAATGCATTGTATGCTATAGCATAATGTACTTTGTTTTTGCCTTAAGCAATTCTGATTTAATAAATCATAGTTTGCTGAATGTAAATTAAGGGATTGTGAAACATGTATTTCTTACACAATTAATGCTGTAATTTTAGTAGCACTTGTTCCAATAATATACTATTCTGTGACGCAGCATATTTTGGATGACTAATTGGTCATGCAAAGAAAACGAAACTGCCAAAAGTAGTTTCGATTCTAAACTCTGCAAGAGTTAAAATTATATACTGCTGGTTCATGACAAGAATGATCAGCAATGTTGATGTCAAAGGATTCTTAATTCATGTTCATAAATTTTACCATGTGAATATTAGAATACATTAAATGTTTAGGCTTGTTCATGACATTAGCACAGCAACTGCTTCATGATGAATTCTCTCCTTTTGGTATCTCTATTAACTGATTTCCTGCTGATTTCAGTGGGAGCTCCTGTTGTTATTCTCTTATTATTATATCTAATGTTGTTATTCTATGTATTATATCTAATGTTCATGTGTTTTTCAGAAATTCTGCTATTTTTTTTCAAGAGATAAGACATTTTAAATTTTGGATAAAAAAGAGGGACTGTTTTAAAAGGAGGTCTCTGGAGTGGAAAATCTTTGCCTCAGCTATGGCTCAGCCCATTTCCCCATTCTTTTTTTTTCCTACCCCTCACATACAAAAGCAAAGAACTCCTTTATAGCACATAGTTCAAGCTTTTCCTCTCCAGATCATGGATGGTATCATTTTCCCTACCAGTGATATGGGGAGTCCCCCTGCTTCTGATCAGCTATATAAATGCTTTTTTGAAGACGCAACCAGATATTACAGAATACAAATCAGAACTTCTGAAAAACTAAAAAAAGTTATTATTGTATATAGGTCTACAGTGTGAAGTATAGATCTAAAATATGTTGCCATATTTGATTTTAAAANTCTACCGGTTTGGTGAACTGGATGTTTAAAGTTACATCTGGTTTGCTGAACTTGTATTTTAACCAACTGTCTGGCCCCACCCACCTCTCCCCTCCCTGGAGTCTCCATGTGTCCCATTTTTGATGGAGGTAAGGGTAGCGTCTACACGGAGGGGGAAAACCAGGCCTTCTGGAAGTCTGGAAATGGGCCTGTTTCTGGCTTCTGGAGGGCCTCCAGAGCCCAGGGGAGATCATTTTTGCCCCACCAGAAGCCCCGGGGAAGCCTCCAGACCCTTGGGAAGGCAAAAAACGGCCCTCCTGGAAAAACCAGTAGTCATGAAACGGTCCTGTTTCCGGCTTCTGGAGGGCCTCTGAGCCCAGGGGAAGCTATTTTTGCCCTCCCAGAGGCCCAGCGGAGGCCTCTGGATGGCCTCCCTGGGCTCTGGAGGCCCACTGGAAGCCGGAAACGGTAGGCCACACCCACCATGGCCACAGCCACCCAGCAACCAGGCAGCAAAACGGTTGCTGGGATTTTTGAATCCCACCCCTGGTATATTTTTCAGCACTTATTATTGAAGGCATCTAAAGCAGCTATAGAATAAAAATAGACTGACATACAATCTAGAAAGATAAACCTCAGAAGGAAGAGATTATGAGAAGGAAAAAAGAACAAGAAAATTCAGGCATTCATTTTTAACAGTATGATCCTTACAATGGCCAGAGTACATGAAACTGACTTCCTTAGGTCGGTTACTATCAGTTTATTTCTTCATTAAATATTTATACCAAGTTACTAAGTTTTTTTTGAGAAAAAGGACACATCCTGCCCATAAACAGAGAACTTAAAAAGCTTGATAAAATTATTTTTTTTCAATATTTCTTTAATCAGTTGTAAATGAGTATATCATTTCAAAACTACAGGTCATTGTAAACATCTGAGTTCTTCCTTCTTTTCCCACTCCAAACAGCAATAATCAGCACAGTATAAATAATGAGATTAACAATTACAGTAATTTCTATCCAAGATGTTGAAGATGTACTCTTATTAACTTTTACTGAAAGTTAGAACAACTTTGTTCAAAGGCCAAATTTCAGAGTTCATATAGTGAATTATAACCCAAGTAAGGTTTCCAAGTTAAATGTTTTGTACTTTTGCAATACATCATTATTTTGAGAAGATGTATTCCCACAATTTAATTTGCCATGCCTCTGCAGGAGGAACTGTATATATTTTCCAACAGAAAACACAGAATATTCCTACAGCAGTTGCCAAATATGAATTACTTTTATACATTTTGTGTGAATGCAAGGCTTAGTAATATTTAGTAAAAATAGATTGAAAAAGAAATGCAACTTTTAGAATTTTTTCATTCAGTTATAAATTGTTTTCTAAAATTTTTGAGCTTCAATTCAGGAAGTAATGGGATTCTACCAGTTGGTTAGGGGAAAAAAATGGGGGGGGGGAGAGAACTTTGGGTCTTGTATGTAAGCAATTATTGTCAAATTCAGTCTGAAAACAAAATATAAATCTACCTTGAATACTGAATTCTCCAATTTCCATACATTTTCCACATACATATTTATTTTGGACCTGCCTGAGGCCATACATTTTTGACTAAGATGTTGACATTCCAACAGGTTCCCGAAAGAGATAGACAATAAAATATGCATTTTTCAAATGGGCTGAGTTGAGAATATTTTAATCCATGAAGTCAGTTTTTAAGATAATGTGCAGAGAAATAGCCGTTGCTTGACCCAAATTTTAATATTCTGTCTGTTCTGTCTTAATCCTTTTGTCTTGCCACAGCCAATTACTTAAGCATTATTGGGGAATATTCAATTTTGTCCACCTATGAAGACCTTAAAATGAAATACAATAGCTTCCTTGAAAAACGTTTGCCCAAAGTGCTACACTTCTTCTCCTTCTGAATATATCCTGAAGTGCAAGTAATCCTTGACTTACAACCATTTGTTTAGTGATCATTTGAAGTCACAACAGCCCTGAGAAAATGGCTGACTTTTTTTCACACAACCATTGCAGAATCCCCATGGTCACATGATCAAAATTCCGATGCTTTGACAACTGACTTACATTTAAGATGGTTGCAGTACCCTGGGGGAAGGGTCGCGCACGCATGTACACATTGCCTTCTGGGTGCTGGCACACGTGCACAATTTTTGGCACAGGAGCCCAAAAAGGTTAGCCACTACTGTTATAGCTAGTTAGTGTTTTAAAAGATGTTATGGGAGAGGAACAAATTTTACCAGACAAGACTGAGATGGAGCTAAAGCCCCTGTCACAATGAACCAGCGGATGCAAAGAGGATGTAAAATGGACAAAATAGCTTGCCATCCGTTGGAAAATGCGATGCATCCGTTGTGTACTCACTGCGTACATGTTTCATACGCTCTATCCATAAAACATCTGTCTACTGCTATTTCATGTCATTTCATCTGCTCAAAAAAGTTTTGAAGCTGCACAAAACTTTTTGAGGGATAACTTTCCGTCGCGTACGATCTACATCCGCGACACATATGGGCAACAAACGTTCTACATCCATTGTCAGTTACATCCGATGTATCCTCTCGCATCCTTGGCCATCCGCGCAACTCACTCACACTCCAGCAAAAGCGGAAAGAGGGAGGAAGCGAAAGGTACGCGGAACGTCCACACAGTACGGCTACAAAAGATATAGGCAGATGATCTCGTATAGAAAGCATTAAAACGGACAAAGTAGTCGATATGGGACGTATCTCAGATATTTAGGATGTCTGAGGATGCCTAGAGTATTGGAATGGACAGCTAACGGAAACCGACATTTCCTATAAAAGGGGAGGAAACACTGGATCTCACTTTCAAGTCCAGCAGCCTGGTGTGCAGACCTCTTCAGCTTGCTTGCTCTTCTCTATCACATATCACATTGATCTCCACCATGGTCATCCACACTCTTTTGGTAGCCGCATCATTCAACACCAGGAACCAAGCCTCTTCCAGACTGTTTCACCTTTCTAGCGCAGGGAAGGAGATGTCCAGAGCTGGTGGGTCCGAGATGGACGAGAGAAGAGTGGTTTGACTCTATGACAAGCTGATGGTGGAGCTGAGGAATGAAGCACTCGTGCATCAGCACTTCATGAGGATGCCACCAGCCATGTTTACGAAGTGTGGAGCGTCTGAGACCATCAGGTTGACCAAGGCAAACACCAACTTCCGTCCAGCCTGCACCCTGGATAGGTGGGGAACTGACTCTGCGCACTCGCCTCTGGGACCACATACAGAACATGCAGTATGCATGGAGGGTGCCACACAACCCATCAGCATTGTGGTCAGAGAAGTGTTGCAAGGCCATCATCGAAGAATATTCTAGAGGAGCTCCTCCAGTGTCCCACCACTGAAGAGGCTGAGAGTGCAGAGCAGTGGTATCAGAGGTGGAACTTCCCCACACCGTTGGAGCCACAGATGGAGCACATGGCCTGCAAAGCTCCACCCAACTTCAGGGTCCAATTAATTTCAACTACAAAGCTTCTTCAGCATCATCCTCTTGCCAATGGCTGTGTCGAACTACAATTCTAGTAATCGCTTCAGGCAAGGGTCAGCTTCAGCTGCCAGATATACATGCGCATGACCTCAAGGGTGGCTGGAATGCAGACCTCATCATGGTTTCCCAGATCGACCCTCCAACCGACAACAAAGATGTCCTACTGTCTCCGGATATGCACGCTTCCTCAGACCACTACCTCATGCAAGCCCAACCAGTTCCAGTACCTACCCAGAATGAAGATTTCAACGACAGCTTCCAGGGCAGAGACGGGTGGTAAGAAGCTTATCTGGCTTCCTGGCCAACAGTCCCAGTACTTCTCACCACCATCAGCATCGCCCACAGAACCGAGGAGCATCGTGGAGGCTTGCTGAAATCCTGCACAATTCCGCACCGCTACCACAGTGTTTGCCGAAGACTTGTGTGACATCAACAAGGCACGGGGCATTGGCCTGTAATGGAGCAAATAACTCATGACATGTGGATGTCCAGGCCCACAAGCTTCAACGTGAGGGCAAGCGCGCAACCTCTAACCACTGGCTGCAACTCCCGCTGGAGCAGTGCGAGGTCAAGAAGGATGTAGATGCTTAAATGGATGCTCTTTCAGCCTCCTCACACTGATAGATTGCGATGTTGTGATTGTCTTACAATGAATAGAGGCATTATAAGAGAGTTTTGTTTATGGTTGAAAATGTGTGGATCAAATTATAAATGTTTTAGCATAATAAAGGCCATATGTGTGCAGCTGGCGAGGTGACCAACACAAGCCACATAATGCTTGCACTGGAGTAATTATCCCACAAGCTATCCTTACCCATCCCACAGCTATCCCTCCACCATCTATAACCATTACTCCACAGCTTCCATCACAGCTATCCTTACCCATCCACACAAGCTATCAAACGCTAACCTTTTTTCAAGTTTTCCCCATACACGCTTGTAGTAAAAAAAATGAAACCAAGTGTGTACAAACATAGACTTTATTATACAACTGTAAGTGACTTTAATTAAAAAGACAAAATGACCCAGTAAAGTGTTCTTTAAGCAAAATTAAGAGTGAGACAGGTAAATAGTCTCTCGGCACTCTTCTACAGTCACTCTGAGGCATCCCATGTCTCCAGATGGTAAGGGCCAGGGACTGTGGAAGTGGTGTCCTGGAGTGACTGTCTGAGTCGCATGTGGGGTGCCTGCCCAAGAGTACAAACGAGATGGTGTCGCGAAACCTCTCAGAGACTGACCAGTCCGGAGTTGAAGGCATTCCTCAAGAACTGGGATGTGAGCCCAACACTGGATACTAGATGTTTGGAAGGCTTGGGGGGTGTGGAGGAAGAAAGAGTTGTACGTGGGGCTGTTCTGGCTGCAGCGGGTCAGCTGGGCATTTTCGGGTCTGTGGTGTCAGAGAACCTGGTCTGACTGGGAAAGCTCTTTGCTTGGGAAGTCTGTAGTGAGTAGGCTTGGTAGTGAGGACTGCTAAATCGTGGAAGGGCTGTGAATAGTGGGTGGTAGAGCACACCTGGGTATGTGCAGCAAGCAGGTTTCACTGGCCGGAGGGTGGGTTGCAGAAGAGCTGTATCCTTCCTCTCATCGCCTGGTATCCTGGGCCTTCGGCATATCCATGTGTTCTTGCCCACTAGTGATAAGGGCTTGGCGGTTGGATGAATGTCAAAAGTGGACCCAGCTGGAGAGATCTGGTGCTGTCTTTTAATTGTCTTGATCTTCAGAGAAGTGTGGCTCTCATCCCTCCGGTCGCTCTCTGGTTTCTGTGGAGTGAGCTGGGATAAACACGACAGCATTCAACGAAGGTGGGTGTGTCTGGTGCGCTGCTTCTCTTGCCACTAGACAGGGGATCCCACGTCCTTCGCACGGGGTGGCAGTGTCGGGGGTCTCTGTCATGGGGCCCCCAAGAACACCTGCTGGAACTGTAGACTTTCTCCTGGCTGGAAGAGAGTGGCTCTCTGGGGCTGTCTGAGGAGAGGGTTGACAGAGGGCTGCCACTCGGTGGTGGCATCTTACTCCGAAGCTGCACGACCATGACTAGTCTCCCGTCAGTTATTGACAGCGGCTGCCCGATCTCTTCAAGGTGCAGCTTGGCCGATACCAGGTGCATCTGCTTCCACACCCCAGGAGGACATCGGAAGTGTACCCAGCTCTCTGCCTTCTCTCCATTGTGCCGCTCTCACCTTGGAAGTACCTTCCGCTCACGATAGAGCTGTGGCCCTTCCTCCACAGGTACCTTCGTCCCTAGCCATTCCAGCATCCTCCACCATTGGTCCTCGGAAATGGGTACTGTTTCTCTCCCCTTGCTCTTCTCCCTCTGCAGGGTGGCCTCAGGCTAGCAAGGCTTTGAGACCTTGTGGGTCTCACAACAGAGGCCAGCAGGATAAGCACCAGCAGCAGCAGGAGAAGCACCAGCAGCACTCAGCACATGCCCAAGACAGAAAGCACCAGCAGAACCAGGAACACCAGCAGCACAGCAGCAGCACCCAGGCTGGTCAGCGCCAGGGGATGTGGGTTCTGTCTTCTTCCCAGGGCTGCAGGAGTAGGCACGGCTTACTTCTTCTCCCATGTGTTCCGCTCAAGGTCTCTGGCGCAGTCTTCCTTAATGCTGACTGCTTGCGAGCTGCATCCTTTATATTCCGCGGAGCCTTTACGCAATGTCATCCTCCCCGAATGGCGCTGGGCGCTTGCATCCGCTATGCATCCATAGGCGTCGTTGATGCATCTGATCATCTGCTACGCATCCGTTCTTCCGCTTCGTGTTTCGCCTGGAAAGCCTGTGAGTGTCATCCTTCATTCGCGCTAGGCTCCTAACGAAAATCCGCTTTACATCCGCTACCATCCTCCCCGGTCCGTTCTTCGTTGTTGTCCGCTCTGTTTATGCAATACTTTGGGGCTACTTTGAAGCGGAATACGGATGAGAATTTGCTCATCTCGTGTGTCTTTTCACATAGCGTTTTGCAATCCGTTGGCCAGTGTGACCTAGCCTTAAAAGTGGATTTGAAAATGACAGTCTATAAAAAAGATGTTGCACTGTGTATATAAAAGAATGGGTGATATTTCCATAACTACAATTCATTAATTGAAAAATAAGCACTTAAAATGGAAATACAATTAACAAACCAAGGGTTTGTTATTTTGTGCCAGTATCTGAAGAATGCTGGGCCTAAGATGGAACAGTGTGGTACCCCATTGCTTACTTCCCTCCATGTAGATGTAGTACCATTAAGGACTACTTGTTGAGTATATCAGCCACTTACAAATCCATCTGATGGTGATGCTATCTATCCCACTTTTTTTCTAGCTTACCAAGAAGTAGATTGTAGTCTACCTTGTTGAATGCCTTGCTGAAATCTAAGTATATTATACTTTGTATACTTAGATGTAGTACATCTAAACATACTATGCTAAATATAGTATACTAAGTAGTATGAAGTAGCTGTGAAATCAAATTTAGATAATGTGACTATTCAATCGCTCCCAAAAATATACATGTGAAACACACTTGGAAACCTGGTATTAGATTTTGTGTATTGGTGTATTTATTTTTCCCCAGATGGAACTAAACACAAATAAAAATTTAATACTAAGTACACTGTTGTCCATACATAATTGATAACATGGTGTACTTGCTGGTTTTAATTCAAAGAAATGAGATAGAATTAAACAAGACAGACATACCTTCCAAAAGTCTCCCATAGGTTCTCATAAGGATTGATCCATTCTTTGACTATAGCCTTTGACGTGTGACCATAACTGAGCCCAAAATTTCTGCTGCTCGTCGTTAAGTGAGTTTTGCACCATTTTATGTCTGTTGTTGTTACAGTTGACAACTTTTCAACCATGTTACTAACATAACAATTGCATTGATTCACTTAACAACTGTTGTTGCCACAGTTGTTAAGTGAATCAATGCAATTGTTAAGTTAGTAACATAACTGAAAAATGAATCTGGTTTCCCCATTGACTTTGCTTGTCAAGATTACAAAAGATGATCACATGACACTGGAACAGTGCAGTTGTCATGAAAGCATGCCAGTTACTAATTATCTGAATTCTGATCACATGACCATGGGGATGCTGCAACAGTTGTGTCATAAATCATTTTTTCAGTGTTGTTGTAACTTCAAAGTCACTAAACAAATGGCTGTAAGTCGAGGACTACCTGTGTTGAAGAATGTGGGATCATGACCACTTTTCCGGGTCTTGTTCTTAAGAATTTCTGGGGAAAATATTTCTATGCTCTACACTTCCTTGCAATGTTTTACTTAAATCACTTAAGATTAACTGCTAGATAATTCAGATTTTAGACCTTAACAGCAGCAATTAACTATGTTTATCTTAAGGCTCTGATTTGACCTAGATATCCAAATGTTTAAAAATTGATAAATACAAAATACAAAAGAACAGCAGGAGTTCAACTTAACTATGTAATAAAGTTGAAACTAATTAGTATTTTTAAAGTGAATAATAGTAAGTGGATTATAAAATGGTATACTTAGAAGCATAAGCTCAGGGTCTTAGAAATATGAAATTAAGCAAAAACAAAACCTCAGAACTAAGATTCCAGCATCATGATTATCTCACATAAAACAAAGTGCATTTTTGTTTGATGCAGAGAAAAATATTTTTTAAAAAAACTAGTAATGAAGCATGTTTGAAAATTAATCTCAAGAATCGCGAATTATGTTTACTAGAAGTGAGGGATTGAAAAATTAGGGCATAAAGGCATTGTATTAAGGAGTATATGAGCACTGCTAAGAGACAAATGTACATACATTCTTCTTTTTTAACCTATCAAATAACTGCAGAAACCGATTTCTTCTTGTTTTATTCATTTTTACTTGATCTGGCAAAGTGGAAACCAAAACAACTCTTCCTAGAAATGCCTTTACAGCTGTTCACAAGAATCTTTGCTGTAAATTTTGGAAAGAATAGGCTGTTGTCAATAATCCCCTATTCAAGTCTTTAATTTGATATTCATCTCCAAAAAAGTTTTCAATATATTTCTATCTCATATAGAAATTAAGGGAACAGTGTTACATGCCAATTCCCTTTACTTTAGTGCAGGCAATCCATCCTCATTCAGCCATACTCAGAATCAGACTTTTACAAACATAAAGCCAATTATTTTTATATCTTTTATAATAACATTCATTATATATTTCTTTTGGATAAAATAACATAATTCATCAAATGGTACTCGGCTTCTAAAACTGCATCATTAGCAAAACAAATACACTCACAGTAATCTAATTAAAAATACTTCATCAGCATTCAATACCAATTAATTTGTACTCTGCATAAATTTTATGAACCAGGATTACATAGATATTTACTACCAGTGTGCTATGATATTGCACAGTAGCATGAACTAAGGGAATTATCAAGTTATTAATTATTAGAACTAATTTGTCATTACAATCAGCAATAACTGAGGAATTAATGCTAATATTAATTTATAACACTCACAAGCATGTTTTGTCGGAATTTATTTGTTTCCCACAATTAGTTCAATGTCTTGGAGATAGCCTCCCAGAAGATGGCTGAGGAAGCCTGAATTTTGACAACAAGACATCAAAATCCACAAAAGTGAATGGTTGATATTCATGGTGCTGCAGGTTCTTGTAGGTAGAAATGTCATATGTTTCTTGAGCAGTTTCAGGTGATGGCTTGGCCACTAAAAGGAGAAAAAGAATAATGTAAACCCAGAGAACAGAAACAAAGTCCCTAGCAAAATCAGGTTTTGATTGTACAGGTTGTTTTTTTTCGAGACTTACACATATTCAGTTGTGAATGATTCTAAGTTTGGGAAGGTAGGGTAAATATGTGATGACTGCAACTATCAATCAAACCAACCCATTTCAGGGTACCTTCTCCCAATTTTCAGGGAGGAGGAACTGAGGGGAGAGGAATTTGGGAGCTATAAGTGGAAGGATAGGTGTGAAGGAGGCTTAGAACCTTGCATAGAAAAGCTTCTGTGTCATACTGATAGGTTATGAGTACCTAAGTGCTGGGGAAGACTAGATATGTTGTAATATAAATCAACATTTTAAAGCTCATATTTAGCTATTTAATAAATTCTTTAAATATAAAGTAATTATACAATCTTAAGTGTTTGCCATGTTCCTCTTTGCTATATTAACTCAGAAAACCAAAGGAAAACTTATAAACAATGAAGAGGGTTGGAGATTACTACAAGAGAAGTAGATCCTTAAAAATAACATCTCCCAGAAATTAATTGGATTTTACTTTTATTTTGAAGAAAAAGATAGTAAGAAAAGGACACCAGAAATGAAACATGACATAAGATGGCAATGCTGGGAATTGAGCTGTTAGAATAAAAGTTAGTGACAAGGTAGGACAGCTTAAAGGAAAACAGAGTGACACCAAATAGTTTTAGAGATAGAAGCTGTTCAGAAAGTGTGTAACTCAAAACACAGTGATATAGAACAGGTTCTGGACATAAAAGTTACCAAATAGGCTTATGGCTGTGAAATGTGGGCAATGAACAGTTTTTATAATCCAATAAGGTTTCCCTCAGGGAAGTTTGAGTGTAGGAAAGATGTAGCTTCTCTTCACAAGGCAAGCTATATTTCAGTAAAATGAAATGAAATAAAATGATGATATGTGTGAAAAACATATCCACATTTCACACAGTCAAGAATATAATAATGTTAAAGAGAATTTGAATATCCAGTATTAAGTTGCAGCTGATTACCAATATGTTATTAAAAAAACAGTAATAAACCAAAATACATGGAATGAGCATTTCCAAACAAGATATGCATGTAACCGAAACTCCAATGTTTATTTTACATTAGCTTCCACCACCAAATAGGCAAGCTAGTTGTTTTTCTAGCAATAGAATATAAAACCAGAACATGCATATTGTATTATAAACCCAGAACCATATCTTTCCAAAGGAGTTTTTACATCAGACAGATAAACAGTGTTAAACACTCTAATTGTTCTTTTACTTCACAAAAGCTACAAATATCCCTGGGTTTGACGTGAAGCCATAATTTGTTTAGCTGCTGTTTGCTGAATGAGCCATAAAAGCCTGGTTTATGTATTATTATAAATGGAAATTATTATCTATATTGTTAATTGTTTTGTTTTGTTTACTTGCTGGAATATAAAGGCAGAGCACGACTTAAGCAAAAGCCACTGCTTGAAAACTACGGTGATATATTCACACACTGTACAAAACTAAAGCCATGCATTAATTTTGCATGGTATGAATCCAGTCATTGATTGGAATCTGGTTGTAATATGAAATTAATCATTTCCAGTTCTCAATAGTAGAACACATTTACCATTAATTTATATGGCTCAGTTTTCCACTCAACATATTAGCCCTCTACCCCGCCTCATCATAAATTATCAAAGGAGTAATGCTTCAAAATTAATAATTTTAAAGTATAACATATAACATACCATCTCAAAGGCCTGGGCAATAATCCAAAATTTTGAGCTTCAAATGTTGTGCATAGACACATTATTATTCTTCGTGATACTTTCCCTATAGACTAAGTGCTCAGTTTGATTTTTAATAGTGACTGGGCAGATGTTTTTAATGTCTGAAATGAATGTTATTTTATTAACTGTATACTTTTACAGTACAATTGAATTATTTTTGAATTATTTCCATCCTTAACAGTGTTTAAAACATTTTAGATAAATGTAAACACACAGGGAATATTGGATATGTACCCCTCAATGTTCAATATACTCTATTTCTATAGCAATATTTAGTAATTATTTAAGCCTCTTCCACTGAAATGATTTAAAGTTACTATTTCCAGCTGGATGTCTATTAATATTTATCTATGGCTTTTAGTGATATTATTAATGTTCTACCTGTATACAATTGCATTTTAATAGACTATTATTTATAGGCAGCTTTAAATTTTACCTTCTCTGATCTGCTGTTCCAATTTTCTAGACTAGCCAAGCTAAACTGAAAGAGAGCCAGGACATGTCTTTTCTGTCACTATTTTTCCAGGCACTGCTGCCTCCTTCTGGAACTCAAAATAATTGAGGATTTTTGGGGTGGGGTGTTAGGTGGGGTTTTAACTTCAAAATCTTTGAGGATATTTATCACTTTGACATGCATGTTGAATGTTAAGTTTCTCATTTGTTAATTCATATTACAACTGGTATCTATTATTTTCTCTTTGTTTATAAATGGATAGTTTATTGAAAATAATAGATCTTAAATATATTGCTCTATACTACAGAATTTAAAATATAGAAAAATGAACATGAAAAGCTTCATGGGAAGGTTTTTAGAATATGAAGAAAATTATGTTTACTTTAGGAATTTATTTGGGGTATTTTGAGATGAAGATAATATTTTAAGTATTTTAAAGGGAGTGAAAGAGAATGAAAATTCAGATAGCAAGGGAGCTGAAAGGCAAACTATCTGATGCAAACATGCATCATAATGATTAAATCACCAACAGTGACATTTTTGCTAACCTACAGGCACTTATTTTCTTCACATCCTAACAAAGTTCCTTCCTTCCAGAACTGATTTATGTATCTATCAAAAGGTTCAAGAAGGGATGAAAAAGAGTGAAAAGTACCACATAAATAGCAAGTTTCAAACAAAAAGTAACATTAAGCCACGAGCAAGTGCAGATAGAAGAAAAATCTGAAAACAGGTCACTCAAATGTCCATAGTTTGTGCTTTAGCAAGTGGTGACAAAATTTTCCTTTCCTTTATGAAGTCATTTTCACATGGTCATTCCAGTTTTGAATGTTCTAAGTTTCCTTAACACTTCAAACAAGAGAAAGTAGCAAAAATAGAATGCTGTTTCCTCTCCCTCCTCAAATCTTCCATAAAGCATCTTTAAAGTTTTATGGGAGAATCAGAGAACATAACTGCAAAAGAGTATAACAGTTCATCAACAATGTGAAAAGGCCTTCTTCAGAAAGTACATTAGGAAAGCGGGAAGAAACATTTCAAGACATGACTTCAAATAATGGGAAAGTCAGAATATATTTGTTTCTATAAATCCTTTCAACCAATAGAACTAATGCAGAAGAACATAAAATGATACCCTGTGGAGTGCTTTGTTCTTCAATTTGAGCTACTTCTGGGATGATCTCCTCCTTCAGGGTATTTTTTATCACTGGAATTCTTTCCTTTGAAACTTCAGGCCCTGGTTCTTCAAAAATTATCTCTTGCATCTTAGTTTTTTGCATTTTCTTTGTAATGTTTTCATCCTGTTCCAGATTTTGTGGTATATTTTGTGGAGTTCTCCGTGGATCAGTTTCAGAGATGGATACTTCCAGGCTTCCAGATGAAACTTCTGTTGGCTTTTGACTCTCTGCATTCACTATTCCGAAGTTCTTGCTCTTTAAATGTATTTCTTTAGGCCTTTGTTGTGAAGCAGTTTTTATCATATCTGATTCTAACTGCTTCTTGTCAGTTGTCTGGCAGAGTTCTTTTTGTCTGTGTGGCTCCTCTTTGAAGTCATCATCTTCGGAATCAGAGCTAGAGTCTGATTCAGAACTAGATGAAGAGAATGGTTCTTCATCCATTAACCTCTTCCCTAAGCCTTTTGTGGAAGAGAAAACTGGTGTTATCTCAAAAGGAAAATGTGCCTTCTGAGGAAACATTACCAGAGTTTTCATTGCCAAGGATTTTTTCAGATCTTCATCTGTTAATTTTACAGCTGCATCAGGTTTACAGTTAGTTATGACCTTCCCCTTATCTGTAAATGGTGGGAAAGAATTAGGAGACAGCTTTAAAAAAAAACACCAACCTCTACTTTGGGCAGATTAATAGTTGGGTTTGATCTTTCAGTACTAATTTCAGCTGGCTAATTTTAATTTCTGAGTTGGCACAGAAGGGGTTATAATTTCTAGATGAATATATTTTCAAGGCTATCACAATGCTATATAATTCTGGTATAACTGATATGTGAAATTAATTGATACAAATTTCAACTGTTTCAGAAAAATATCTATTAGATTTCATATCAATATAAAACATTTTAAAATATATCCTTTTAATTAAATTTGTATGCCACCCATCTCACTATCCAAAGCAACTCTGGGGCAGCTTACAATACCATAAAAACATAAATATAAAACATTAACATTAACAAATGTTTCTTCGAGGAACCTTAGCATAATACCAACTTGATACACTTGGCTGTTTATAAACTTTGTCAGACTTAGGTACTCTGATCCAATCTCCAGAATAGGAAACCCGAATAAGCAAAGGTATGTATGTATGTATGTATGTATGTATGTATGTATGTATGTATGTATGTATGTATGTATGTTATTCAGCTTTGTTCAGGTATTTATTAATTTACATTACTTTGTATATATACATATCTACATACACATTTATCCTATTTCCTATTTTTCTCTACACATTTATCCTATTTCCTATTTTTCTCTAGAATTTCTTTAATCATTTTCACAAAAAATCTTTACTTCCTTTTTTCTCAACCATTTTTGTACCATATAAAGAAATCTCCTTCTTCCTTATTTTTTAAAAACATGGTTAATCTAATCATTTCTGTGCATTGGTCAGTTTCATTGATTACTGTCAGGTCTGTAGGTACCATTGTCGATTTCCAGTTTTGGGCAAAAGCTATCCTTGTCACTGTAATAATGTGTAATATTAAATGCTGATTCTTCTTGTCCCATGCCGGTTCCAACATTCCCAATAGGAAGGTCTCTGGGTTAAACTTAATCTTTTTGTCAACTCTTCTAGCCATGCCTGGATCTTAAGCCAATACTTTTGTGCTTGGAGACACGTCCACATGTGAAAATACGTGCCCTGGCTATGATTGCACTTCCAACATTTGGCTGACAATTTGGGGAACATTCTAGCTAATCTCGCTGGTGGCAGATGCCAGTGATAAAACATATTGTAAACATTTTTCTTGTAGGAGACTGATAACATTAGTTTATAAGTAGTTTGCCAAATTCATTCCCATTGTTCTAAATCAATACTATGGCCACAATTTTTGGCCCATAAATTCTAATCTCTCTTTTCATTTTTTTCAGGCTATTCTAATCAAAGTGACAAACTTTTTGATATAGACAATATGAGCTTTTAATAATTATTTTAGAACTATTAGATAATTACAGAACTTAACATCATAGACATTGTGCTGCATTAGTCACACAACTGTAATAGAGAATAAACATTTTAAAGCATGATACAGAAAAACCAATTATGCTGCATTTTTTGAAAATTGAATATGAAATCATTTTTTACACTAGCCGTTTTAATTCAAAGATAATAGCTACCTAAGTTCTCAAGTTCTGATTTATTGAAACCTTAACATTATAAATATTTCCTTTTTGAAATACATATATTAAAAGTTGTTAGAAACTGCTTTATAGAATATTATAGTTCACAATGCAGAAAATAAGCAGCTTTTTAAGTTGTTAAGGAAAAATGCTAGCATATATGCAGGCAATATTTTAAAGTTATTGTGATTATAAATTTTTCAGAGACTGTTGCCCAGACAGCATACATTCATTGTATCTTGCAGTAGAATCAAATTAAAGTATTATATAATTTCCTAATTAATTTAAGATTTATATGGCCATTTATTTTAAAACAACTTTCAATAAAATTATAAAAATCATAAAAACATAAAAAACTAGAAGCTCACACTTCCAGCAACCTTCCTATGCGCTCCAATAAATCTCCGCAGGCTCCACCTCTTTATTGTAATGCCTGCAGTTTTATTTGCTCTCTGGAAGGCTAACAGGGTGGGGGGCCGCCACATTGCCAGGGGAATGTGTTCTATAAGTTGGAGACAGCTATGGAAAAGGCATACTTCCTAGGTCCCTCTAGATGAGGGGTTCCCAACCTGGGGTGCTCGCACCCCCTAGGGGTGCAAGATGATATTCCAGGGGGTGCGAGAAAAGTCCAGGTAAATAATAGGATATTGGCTATATATTGGCATTTTTATTTTCTTTTGCAATGGACTTTGTTTTCATTTTAGAGTTAAGTATCGTTATTTAGTGGCTGTCACATACATAGCTGAAAAGATTCAATTCTATCATATATTTAATAATTAAATAATTCAATCCTACCATATATTTCAGGGGGTGCGAGGTTTGAGTGAAATTTCTTTAAGGGTGCGGGGCGAAAAAAAGGTTGGGAACCACTGCTCTGGATGGCAATATTTCAGAGAAGGGACTGAAATGTGCCCATTCTATCCAATTGCATGGGATGGCTGATACCTTCAAGAAGAGACAGGTTCACAAATCTCCTGGATTTGTACCATATAGAACTTTAAAGTGAATGACCATCAATTTGAATTGCACTTGGAAGGAAACTGAAAGCCAGTGCAGCTTGTGCAACAGGTTATAAAATCTGCAAACATCCAACATTATGTGTTCCATTGTATTCTAGGCCAATTGTAACTTCCAGATGGTCTTCATAGACATGCCTGAGAATAGTATGTATGGACATGCACTTAGCTCTTCCTGTGATATCCATAAAGAAAGCATCAGTGGCAGAAGGTAGTCACATGGACCCCCCAAAAAGATGAAGCTTCTATAAGGTATTGGGCATTCATGGATATTCTGAGTCACATTCCCCTTTAAACCGGGACTTGCATAGAGTTATATAACACCATTATACTATCAAGTTTATGTTCAGCAAGTCAATTTTTAAAAATTTTATCCAGCATTATGGATAAAATAATCAGAGAATGTATCAAATGAAGACATAAGGCCTTTTAAAATAAAGGTAACCCGCTAAAGTTAGATGACACACAAAAATAACTTTTATTTGCTCCTCTTTGTAGGTACCAGTAGGTAAAAGAAACAATTTTTAAAATGGGAAATGGTAAAACACTAGGAATGGATGGATTCCCATTGAATAGTATAAGACATTTAAAGATTTTTTTGCTGCCAAAATCCTGTGAATTATCTGATGAGATATTTCATAAAGGAATCTTAGCAGCAGCATTTAATCAGGCCTATATTACAGTTCTACCAAAAGCAGGAAAAGACCATACTCAGGTTTGCTAATTAATATCCAATTTTATTGGTTAATATTGTACAAAGATATTAAATTCTGAATAATATTTTAAAAAATTAAGTACTTCCCCATATATTTTGGGTCCGTAACTCCTAGTATTAAAAAGTAGCATGGAATTACAATTCCATCATATCTTGAGATCATCACATTGGAAAAGGATAATTTAAAGGCTTATGAAAGTCTTCATATTTGGTTAGATATCAGCCCTCTCGTGTATGGTATTAGATTCACAGCTTGTGTTTTTATTAAGTGATTTGAACATAATAGTTACTGTGTAGATAGAATTTATTTAGTCTCATTATTTTGCTCCCATGAAAACCCATGCTATTAGTTTAAAAACAAAATATTTGCATATATCTATCAATTAGGATTTTTAAATGGTATCAGCTTTCATTGATACCACTGAGAAATGTGCTAAAAGATTAATTTCTGTAGAGTCAGAACTAAGAACAGGAGGTGGCAGGCAGAAAGGGAAAAAAGGATAATGTAGAATTTTGGCCACCACACTACAAAAAAGATGTTGAGACTCAAGAAAAAGTTCAGAGAACAGCAACCAAAATTATTAGAGGACTGAAGACTAAAACATATGAAGAACAGTCACAGGAATTGGGCATGGCTAGACTAGAGAAGGACCAGGGGAGACATAATAGCAGTCTTCCAATACTTGGGGGTCTGTCATAGAGGAAGTCAATCTGTTTTCCAAAGCACCTGAAGACATCCTAATGGATGGAAACTGATCAAGGAGAGGTTCAACCTAGAAATAAGGAGGAATTTTCTGACAGTGAGAACAATCAATGCAGGAAGTTGTGGAGCTTCATCACTGGAGGCTTTCAAGAAGGGACTGGACTGCCATTTGTCAGAAATGGTGTAGGGTCTCCTGCTTGGGCGGAGGTTTGAACTAAATGACCTACAAGGTCCCTTCCAACTGTGTTAATCTGTAAGATCTGTAAGAATTGCATGGATGAGGAAATTAGTTTGTGTATGTGTGTTTATGTGAGAGAGAAAGAGAAGAAATGCAGGTGATTCTTTTCCTATTTAATGGATTTTCCCATGGGAATTATGGTTTATGGAATGGGAGAGCAATAATATTTTATTGTAGTTTTAAATGTAATTATTTTGAGTAAGAACATTCATCCTATAACAAAACCCACACAACAGCTTTAAATCTTGACATTCTACAAAATATGAAAAATAGCAATTGCTTACTTGTTTCAATAATAAAATATTTTTCTTGGCAATAATTTTTTTAAATTGTTTTACCTTTTGGGAAGCCTTTTTTAGAATCACCTGGTTTGGTGCAGAGATAAAGAGAGGGCATATTTCTTGGACCCCATGCTTGCTCTAATAAAGCCTATAAAAATCAGAAAAGATACTTGATGAACAATCTATTAATTAGCAAGTATTTTTCAAAAATATATAAGACATACAGTAACATAGCCACAGATGAATAACAAGCGCATGAAATAGTGATAGTAGCTCACATAAGAATTCCTTGTGAAAAATTCTGAAATCTTGTTTTCAGTTAAAAGAAAGGCTTGTTGCTATACGTACAGGTAGTCTTTGACATACGACCACAACTGAGCCCAAAATTTCTGTTGTTAAATGTGTTTTGCCCCATTTTACAGCATTTCTTGCCACAGTTGTGAAGTGAATCACTGCAGTTGATAAGTTAGTAAGGTGGTTGTTAAATGAATCTGGCTTCCCCATTGACTATGTACACTGAGAGCTTCTGCACTGGAAACAAATTCTTGTGTGTCTCATCACACTTGGCCAAATAAATATTCTGTTCTATTCCTATTCCATTCTATTTAGAAATGAGTTGTTAAGTCAAATTCAAGTCAATTCAGCCCGAACTCTGCAAGACCCAAGCAACATTAGACACTGCAGTCATACCCATCAGGAACGACAATTGGTCCACCCTCAAATAAATAAAATACTTGTGAGAGGTAACATTTGGATATGAATATTCCTGTCCTCATTATGCCTAAAGAATTAAAATATTTCTTTTGTCAATCTTATCGACTCAAGCAAAGAAATACAACCAGTATTACTTGAAACATTTCGGTTCAGGCAACTTTCAAAATAAAATTCACTTTAGCCACAACTGAATTCAAGAGCTGAAGGTGCTGCGTATGAACTCTTAACAACGCTGCTCCTGGTCTCTGTCTCCGCTGCCACCATTACCCTTTTTCTCTTCCCTGCCCCAAGGGTATGTTCATGTCAGTTTTCTCCCGCAAAAACTATTAGCTATATACATTTGATGAAGTGGGCCGAGATTCATTGATAAGATACAATTTATAAGTTAAGAATTGTCAACCTTCTTGATTTATGGTTTTACTCGCCAAGAGTTTACGCTTCGCCTTGCAGACTGGAAAATAATCCGCGTGTACAATGTGCATCTAGATAGCAGTAGACACCCCGAGTAAAATTACAGATGTCCTAAATATCAAATGATACCAGCTGGAAACTTCAGGTCAAATGCAGACAGACAATAAATGTGATTATTGGCACAGACATACGGCGGGGCCATTGCTTACGGACGCCCAACAGGCAAACGGAATCCATAAGCAACTCCTTTATGAACCTCATCCTCCGTTACCTTGAACACGGCAACACGACCGCATCCAGTCACCTGGGTGGCCGCCATCTTGGCGTCTCCCAAAACCTGTTCCGCCGCCTCCTTCGGCCGCCAAGAAAAGGTTCCCGCCCCATCTTCCTTCCCGAGGCAAGTGCGTGGACGCCGCTCACGTGGGTAGGAGGGAGTTTTATGTTGCTTCGTCGCGGCGGGAGCTGCAACTGAGAGTTCCCTTTAGTTTGAGAGCTGAGGTTGCTGTGCACTTCGAAACAAAAGCAGACGGAGGTGGACAGAGCTTCAGCGAAAAGTGTCGGCAGGACGTCCTTGGATCATTGTCTTGAGTGCGATATGGCGGGTGGGGGGTTCTTGGTGCTCTCCGAGCTTGTTTCCTGGCAGACATTTCATGACCCAAACTAGGTCACTTCATCAACACCAAGGACCCCCTTTCATTTCAACCCTGAGCTGCAAAGATTCCCCTCTGCGAGTGCATTCCCTTTCCTTTTATTCCATTCCCTTTCCTCCTTAAACGATGGCGCCTCCTCCAAGGGCATTCCTATGATGACCACGAGGCGAGATGATGGAAACCTATGGCCCCGTTCCCACGGGACTTTTCATCTTCGGATGGTCCATATTTCCCCTCAAGGAATAAGGACCAATTCTGGTCACGCGAGCAGTTTCCAGTGCCAAACAACCATACGCTCATCTCTTATGACGACAAGCCAGGCTTTCCTGAGATCATGCCGAGCAGGCCGGCCAATGACGTCATGAGCTGGTCGACGATTCTCGGCCGCCCCGACGTGGCTCTGGGGCAGGAAGATGGAGCCGGCTGGCGTTGCGGGGATCGTGAGTGTTTCTCCGAAGCTCCTCGTCTGCGGGGCTCTGATGGCGGTTAGCGGCGACGCGAAGTTCCTCGCTGCTCATTGTAAAGAGGCCGAGTGAGTGGAAGGGCGCGCGCGTTGTGCGTTGTGCGCGTGAAAGGTTGGCGTTGAACGAAACTTTCCCCTGCCTTTTTTTGGCCTGGAGAGGAGCTGCTTCCGTTGCTGTGAAGAGGGGATGGACGCTGACTGGCATCACGGGGAATGGTCGTCCCGATAGATTTTGAAGAAATCAAATGGGTGGTGGTGGTGGGGGGGCTAGTTTACATATTGTGCACGCGCAGACCCGACAGTGGAAGTTTAGCAAAGAGGCAAAAGATAAAGCAATACGGAGGGGGGCGAAAAAAAAAAAG
>BHFT01015587.1:55610-74463 GCA_004320025.1 Laticauda laticaudata
CCCCCCCCCCCCCCCCCAGTCCACTTAAGCTCGCACCCACTGCTTGAGTGACTCCCATCTGGCCACTTCATTCTCTGCTGTCCTTTTTCTTTTTTTGCCCTCAAATCATTCCCAGCATTCGGCTCTTCCAGTGAGCCGGTAACTGAAAGCCACCAAAACAAATGCAAAGCCCACATTTGACAGTTTCTAATAAAAGGCAGCAATGGTAGCACTGGTTATCTTTTCACGATGATTCAAAAACCCTCCAAAAGCATTTTTTTAAAAATAAAAAATAAAAAAAAAGGTATTGAGTGTGATGGAAGACTTCATTCCAAACATCTGTATTGGGGACAAACTCTCCCAAGCACAATCTACCTTAGGAAATCTCTGACCACCTTTCAAAGCAGAGGTCTCCAAACTTGATTTGTGGACTTTGACTTGCACAATTCTGGGAGTTGAAGTCCGCAAGTCTTGAAGTTGCCGAGTTTGGGGACCCTTGTCTTAAAGTCTTCTCTTTAACACCTTTTCATTCCCAGGATAGAGGAAGGCACAAAAGATTGCCTGTATTTGAATAGAACCTAACCAATATCTAATCAATGGAAAACATTTAAGAGTCCAAATGGAAATATTGAGAACTTGTGGACATTTTAATTTATTGTTAGATTTCTACATAGATTTTTTTGGTGAAGGTATTGTTCTATATGTATTCTATATTCTATATTCTTTTTGTTATAAAATTATCTTTCTTAATAGACTGTAGAGATTCTATGAATATAATGTATCTTGATTTCTGCATAGAATTTGACAAAACGGTGTGATAGTAATCTGATTTGTAAATCAACATAGACTATTGGGTATTTGTTAATTAGCTGACAAATGTCAAGGGCTTGGCAGACAGAGAGGGAGGAAATACTTTGCAAATTTTAGATGAAACAAATTGGTATGAGATAACACTGTAGATAAAGAAACAAAAGAAATGGGATGAAGGAGTACTTGAAGCAGCATACAAGCTGAAAAATAAAGGTAAAATAATAATAAAGTAGAAACGGGAAAAAAAATCAGAAACAAGATAGGGTATATTTGTGTTGCTGTTCATAATTTGAAGAAGTATTTGACTTATGCCTGTCCATTTTGAATATAAGGTTGCTGAAAAGGCAAATTCAGTTTTACTCAGCAATATCAGTAGGTACATTGCTGCACTATATTTGCATTGATCATTGTACCTCAGGAAAATACCTACCAAAAAAAAATACCTCCTATTTTCTGTTCTGGGCATCATATTTTAACAAAGATTCAGAGAAATTGGAATAGGTGCTGAGAATGCAAACAAGTGAGATTAGGCTTAGGTCTGGAAAAAAAATAGAACTGTAGGTTGCTAACATATTGACATAGGGAACATTGCTCTGTTTTGAGTTCAGCACGAGATTGCTTCCATAGAAAATATTTATCTGATGTATATTCGTTTACTTGACAGCAATGATGATCTTTTTATTTATGACTGTTCTGCAAGCAAAAAGCTTCAAGAAAAACAAGAAAGGTGAGAGTATTTAATTTCCCAGGTATATGGAATATTATTTCTACTACAGTCTCATATCAAAAAACAAACAATCATGATAACTGGGGAAAATAATCTCTGCAATGTCTTTTTTACCATGATATCACTAAAAACGCAACGTAAAATTAAATAATTAAAATAAATACAAGGAAATAGCTTCTCATACTTCCCATGTTTCTTAGTTTTTTTTAAATGATCAAAAGATGGATGTAAAATAATTGAAAATATTATGTCAGAAAATACAATTTGAAGTGCTTGAAATGATTTATTTTTGAACCAAATGTTTTTTTCTCTTTTTAGTGAGGATGGAAAGCCACTAGGCAAAACAAATACTATCCTTGCCTGTGCATTTTCTTCATCAGGGAAGTTCTTTGTTCTGACTGATGACAACAAACAATTAATTCTTTTCTGCACAAAGCCTTCCTGGGAATGTCTGAGTATAAGGTATAGGAAGAAAAATGTTTTTAATTTTTTTTTAAATCTGAGCATTAGTAACAGAAATTATTATGCATATTTTCTCTAGGGCGCTAGTTCGATAAAGCAGTTATAGCATTTGGCTAAAACCTAGAGACCTAAAACCTAAAGCCCATGTCACACTGAACCAACGGATGCAAAGAGGATGCAAAACGGACAAAAAAGCTTGCCATCCGTTCGAAAACGCGATGTACTCCACTGCTCGTTTTGCTTCCTCTCTATTCGTCCAGCATCCGTTTTATTAATGTTTCATCGCACTCAGAAAGGTTTTTGGGGCTGCCCAAAAACTTTTGCGCAGAAAAATGTAGCCAAAGTTTCGTCCGTTCTGCATCCGCTTAACGCATCCGTTTACGCATCCGCTAATATCCGCTAGCATCCGCTAACGCATCCGTGCAACTACCATCCGCCCAGATGCAGGGAGGAAAAACAGAACGGACGCAGAACGGATGCCGTAGCGGATGCAAGCACAGAAAACAAAGCGTTTAAAAAGGAACAAATAACGGTTCGCAGAGGGGACCTATCTCGGATTAATTAAGGATGTCTACAGGATGCCTAGAGGATGCCTAGAGGATGCAAAGGGAGCACCTATATTTGCCTATACAAAAGGGGGAGCAACTCATCTTGCATCTGCACTTTCAGTCCAGCAGCCCAGCGGTGCAGACCTCTGCAGCTTCATATGACTCTTCCCCTCTTCCACAGGCATCAGTCATGTCCACCATGGATTGTAACAAAGTCCTTTCGGCAAGCCACCATTTCTGCAACAGTGCGAAGCCATCTGCATGGCTCTGTTGAAACTCTATGCGAGAAGAAAGAGGAAGCCAAAATGAGTCTGGGTCCGAAGATGGTTCGCCAGAAGAGCAAGAGGATGGACTGTACCACAAGCTGATGGTGGAGCTCAGGTAACGAAGGACATCTGTGCATTCCAGAACTTTCTGAGGATGCTCCAGCGCATTTTGAACGAAGTTGTGCAGCGGCTGACACCCAGGTTGACCAGGCAAACACCAACTTGCCGGCCCAGCCTGGAACCTGGGCTCAAGGTTGGCACTGACTCTGCGCCCACCTGGCCTCGAGGGACCAACGTACAGGAGCATGCAGTATCGGTGGAGGTGCCATCCAAACACCATCAGCATTGTGGGTAGAGAAGTGGTGCAGGCCATCATCGAAAGAATCAAGAGGAGCTCCTCCAGAAACCCCTCCACTGAAGAAGGGCTGGAAGAAAGTTGCAAGAGCAGTGGGTATTAAGAAGTGGAACTTCCCCCACACCGTTGGAGCCATAGGTGGCAAACACGGCGGCCTGCAAAAGCGCCAGCCAAGTCAGGTTCCCACTTATTTCAACTCCAAGGGCTTCTTCAGCATCATCCTTCTTTGCCAATGGTCGATGCCTGGACTAACAAGTTTTCATGTACATCGATGCTTCAGGCAACAGCTCATCTTCAGATGCCAGGTATACAACGCCCAGTCCACCTAAGGAGGAGCTGGAAGGCAACCTCATCATGGCTTCCCAGATCCAGAAACCCCTGGCCCAACGACACAGACAAGATGTGCCCTACTTCATCATGGGGGGATGACGCCTTCTCCGCTCCCACAACCTACCTCATGAACCCCTACACTTCCCAGACTTCCTCACCCGTGAAGAGAGGATCTTCAACTACAAAGGCTGTCCAGGGGCAAGGCGGATGGTGGAGAACACCTTTGCATCCTTGGCCAACAGGTTTCCAGGTACTTTCTCACCACCATGCAGCATTGCCCACAGAACCGTGAAGAACATCATGGGAAGCTTGCTGCATCCTGCAAACAATCTCATGCGCACCTGCCTACCCAGTCCTTGCAGAACAGGCTCGTGGACTCTCCCAGGCCAAGGCAAATGGGGACATGGAGCCTGGGGAATGGGAGGCAAGGGCAAAACCTGATCGACACTGAGGATGTGCAAGGCCCCAACAAGAGCCTCACATGAAGCGAAGAAGCAGCAACAACCTCCTGACACAATGGGTGCGACTCCCCAGCTGGGAGCAGTGGAGTGGCAAGAACAGGAATGGTAGATGCTTAATGGATGCTTCCTTCAAGCCTGTTCTCATCATCACGGATGAGATTGGGCCTGTATGTTTGGTTGGCCTACATGAACAGGGCGTTTAATAAAGAGTTTGTGTTTGTGTTGATATTGTGTGGAGATGGATTAAATATCGTTAATTGATAATAAAAAGGGCCATAGGTGTGGCACCTGGGAGGGTGGACCATACAGTGCCCCACTATGCTTGCACTGGAGGTTTTAATCTAATCCCATGCTATCCTAACAGACATCCCACAGCTATTACTCATTCCATCAGGTATGCCTAACCCAATCCCACAAGCATGCAAAGGCCTGATCATATCTAAAGTTTCCACCAAGACTTTATTAAAAAAAAGAATAATGAAGCAAGTGTGGTGAAATCATAATAGACTTTTTTAACAAGAAGCTTATAAAAACAGAAATGAGTCTCTGGCACTCCTCTTGGTCCGCCTCAGTCTCGGGGTGAAAAGGGTCCAGGTGCTGTGGAGGTTGGCTGGTGCTGGGAGTGCTTTGTCATCAAACTCCTCCAGAAGCAGAAGGCAGCAGAAGCCCAGCCCGCAGAAGAGCGAGCCTGTCTTGGCAAGAAGCCCCAGCAGAAACCAAGAGTGAGGCCAGGGGGTGGGATGGGTAGCCTGTCGCCTCTTGCAAGGGCTGGCAGCAGATGGCTGAGGCTTGCCTGTGCTTCCGCCTGGTTGTGGGGTTGTTTGCCTGGTAAGGGAAGGCTTGGCAGGAACCAGGCTGGTAGCAAGGCTTGGCAGGGAGGCAGGCAACCAAGGCTTGGCAAAGGAAGGCTGGGCAAGGCAGGCAGGCACCAAGGCTGGCACCAAGGCAGGCCCAGGCTGGCAGGGAGGCAAGGGCACCAAGGCTGGCAGGCAGGCAACAGCTAAGGCTGTCTGGCAGGCAGGCTGACAGGCCACCAAAGGCTGGCAGGGAAGGCAGCACCAAGGCTGGCCAGGCAGACATGAACCCAAAGGCTGGCAAGCAAAGGGCTTGCAGGCAGACATGGCAGGCAGGGCAGGCAAGGCAGCCAATCCGTCTGGCAAGGCCCCAAAAGGGGGGTTCTTTTCCCCCTCCCTAATGGCCGACCTGCTTCTGAGCTGCTTCCGTTATATCAGCGGGGCTGACCGCAATGCATCCCCTCCCGCAAATGCGCAATTAACGCAGGCATCCCGTTACGGCTTCCGCTGTGCATCCGCTTCATGCGCTCTGCATCCGCCTCTGGCATCCGCTGTATCCGTTCGCGTCCACTTTGCTGAGACCCCTGGAAGCCCAGCGGAATGCACCATCCCGCTCCCATGCCACTGGCTTTCCGTTTCCGCATATTCCGCTTCGCATCCGCCCTGCGTCCTCCCCGCCGTCCCGTGTTTATCCGCTCCGGTTAGGCAAATTTTTGCCCCTTTTAAGAGCAGATAACACGGATGGAACATTTGCTCGTCCGGCTGTGTCCTTTTTGCAGATCCGTTGGCCAGTGTGACATGGGCTTAAAACCATTTCTTAGCAATGAAACTCTCCTGAGTGATCTTGGGTTTGCTTACTCCTCTCTCAGCCTGGAAAAGCAGGCAAGGGCAAACCACTCCCAAGAAAACTGCAAGGATTGATCGCAGTTTAATCGCAAAAATCAACTCTCTCAAAAGACACACAACTTCCTTACCCTTGTTATACAAAATTTAGTGTTCTGCCATGGATTTGTTTTTTAGCTTTAAAGAGAAACTCGAAAAAATAAGGAAATATTGTGCAAAAGGTCATTTATCTTCAGTAATGCAACTTAAAAAGGGAAACCTAAATGTATGCGATAAGACTCATTACATGCAAAGCCAAGACCAGTTCAAGCTGTGATGTGTCATAATTGAGAGATTATGGCTTACAGCTCAATGAATCTCAGAAAATTAAAAATAATTGTGAAAAGTTTCAATATTTCTCGCCTCAAAGTGTCCCAACTCTAATCAGCTAATTAAGCATACAGCCATCAAGAGTTTCTTGGGCCTGAACCTTCAGTCCTGGTTCAGTAGGAAATCAACAATCAATGGGGAAAGACTCCTGACCTGACAGTTGTGCAGAAAAACCATCATTGACACCCCTCAAAAAGGAGGGAAAGCCTCAAAAGGTAGTTGCAAAAGAAGTTGGATGTTCGCCAAAAGTGCTTGTATCAAAGCACATTAACAGAAAGTTTATGTTTGGAAGGGAAAAGTGTGGAAGAAAAAGGTGCACAAGCAGCAGGGATGACGCGCAGCCTGGAGAGGAATTGTTCAGGAAAAGGCCATTCAAAAAGTGTTGGGAGACTTTTCACAAGGAGTGGACTGAGGCTGGAGTCAGTGCATCAGAGCCACCACACAGAACAGATCCTGGACATGGGCTTCAATGTCAAATATTCCCTCTTGTCAAAGCCGCTCTGAACAACCAAGCAACGTCAAGAAAGGAACTTACCTGGGCTAAAAGAAAGAACTGAATCGGTTTGCTCAGTGGTCCACAGTCCCTCTTTTCTGAATGAGAGCAACTTTTGCATCTCATTTGGAAAACAAGGACCAGAGTTCTGGAGGAAGAATGGAGAGGCACACACTGCAAGATGTTTGAAATCCAGTATGAAAGTTTCCAACAGTCATGTTGAATTTGGGGAGCCATGTCAATCTGCTGGGTGGGTCCACTGCGCTTCATTAAATCCAGGGTCAACGCAGCATCTACCAGGGAGATTTTGGAGCACTTCATGTTTCCTTCTGCAACGAGCTTTATGGGGATACTGACTTCATTTTCCAAAGCAGGACCTTGGCAGCGCTGGCCCACACTGCCAAAAGCACCTAAAACCTGGTTTCAGTGACGCGTGGGATTACTGTGCTTGGATTGGCCAGGCAACTTGCCTGACCTGAACCCCAACGGAAGAAATCTGTGGGGCGTTGCCAAGAGAAGATAAGAGACATGAGACCAAACAATTGCAGAAGAAGCTGAAGGCCTCTATTGAAAGCAATACCTGGTCTTACCATTAACACCTCAGCAGTGATCAACCAGGCTGAATAGCCTCCAATGTCAATGGCACATTGAGGCAATATTGCTGCAAAAGGGGCCCAAATCAAGTTCCTGAGTTGCATATGATGCTTATACTTTTCAGAGGTTTCCGGTATTGTTCTATTGTACAATCCTTGTTTTAATTGATTGATGTGATCATTCTAATTTTCTGAGATTGTGGATTTGGGGTTTTCATGAGCTGTAAACCATAATCATCACAATTATGACAAATTACGGCTTGAATTATCTTGCTTGCATGTAGTGAGTCTATCTCATATATTAGTTTCACCTTTTAGTTTCATTACTGAAATAAATGAACAAAAGTTTGATGTTCTAATTTTTTGAGTTTCACCTGTATGTTTCCTTTGTCACTCCAGCTGAAGAACAGCCTAGAAATATTTTTGTGTTGCTCTGCAAGGTCCTTTGGATAAGCCAATGGCTTCATAATCACTTTCCATGACATCAGCAAATCTCCCAAACATGCCAAGCCTCACATGTCACACTTGTGATGCAAGATTTTTTTTTTTTTTTTGCTGTGAATCTAATGCTTCCAGACTAGTATCTTGGCCATCTTTCCCAATCATTTTTAGAATTCTAGATTGTGATGGGTGTTACAGATCTATTATGCTTTTGTTGGTCACATGTAGACCATGCTAGGTTCTGAAGTTCAAAAATGTTGAATTATACCTTTTTTTTTTTCCAGACCTGTCATGAGAAGATGTACCTCCCTGTTAATAACATCTGCAGAAGATAAAATTTTGGTTGCTGACAAATCTGGCGATGTGTATTCTTATTCAATAACAGAACCAAAAAATGCAGGAACAATTGAGCTTGGACACTTGTCTCTTTTGTTGGATTTGGTACATATGAGTTTTTAATGGATAATATATTTTATTAAAGGCTAATCAAATTTAAGTCCATCTTCATCTTAGTACATCAGACAGGGAAGGTATGTTACAAATCCTGTCAGATAAAGAATTCCAACTGGCAGGGTCCAAGAAGAGGGCCTTCTGTGCCCTCTTCCTGCCCTATGAAACATTCTTCTCATGACCTTCCAGAAAGGCGTTTTCTGAAATTTTGTTTTGGACTCACATAGCTGCATACAGGCATGAGGCTGGCTAGTGCCCTGAAAGTCCTCTCCCTGCCTTTTAATTAACTTTGACACTGAATTTTAATTAATCCATGCTTTTAAAAAAATATACTGTTTTTTATGGTTTGATATTTTATTTGTACACAGCTCAGGGTCACTCTGAGAGAAATGGGCAGTTTTAAAATTTGATAAAAAATTTGATAAAAAAGAATAAGTCTTACTGTTTTTCCTCTCAGAATCACCCCTGTGTGCTAGTTTGGCTGAAAGCTAATGTGTACTGCATAGTTAGTTAATGAGTTACTTAATGAGTTCAACTTTGTGAAATAAGACTAAAAAATTAGAAGATTTTCTGTATATTAGCAATTACTGAATTAAGACAAATGCATACATACGTAAACAGGTTTCTAAAATGTTGTGGACTACTAGTAATTTTTAATTATTCCTCCCAGTCTTTCTCAGATTATCAGTTTGAAGCCAAACAGATGATACAGTGGGTGGGTGGATGATTATGTCTGAACATGTCATTGATCATATTTCTATTGCTCTGTTATCATTAGACATTGAGTCCTGATGACCAGTACATTGTAACAGCCGATCGAGATGAGAAGATCCGAGTTAGTTTGACTAAAGCACCACATGTTATAGTGTCCTTTTGCCTGGGTCACAGAGAGTAAGTAACCAAAAAGCTGTTTTCAGTGTGATTGAAAGGAAACTCCTCCTCTTCGCTAACATACGGAAACAAGAAGAAAGAAGCTATAACAACAGATAATCAGAGCTGAAAGGGACCTTATAGATCATCTAGTCCAAACCCCCCCCCCCCCNAATCTCTTGGGATCAGAAATGCTTTAGACCAGGGGTCCCCAACCACCAGGCCCTGGACCGGTACCGGTCCGTGGATCATTTTGTACCGGGCTGCAAAGAATGAATAATCGTGATTAAAAGATATATATAAAAATATGTTTTTAGTAAAGAAATAGTAAAGAAGCCCTTTGCTATTGGGGAAGAATTGATTTTGCCGGTCCTTGAAAAAGTGTTTCTGCATGAAACTGGTCCCTGGTACAAAAAATGTTGGGGACCACTGCTTTAGACTACTTAAAAATAAAAATAAATGTTCACTTCCTTGGAGGATTTTTAAATAATTTATTCTAGCTCGGATTTAGGAAGAAATAAGTTGGATGCTAAGGGAATTAAAATTTTCAGAAAAGCTTATGTTGTTATTGTCAAAATGTAGCTAACATATAATTCATTAGAACATTCCGTAGCCTAAAAAGCATTTGTTAATAAAAATCTAAGAGTATTTCAAAGAATTATTATTTTCTTTTGTGTGCATGCACATCCTTCTTTCTGCATACATGCTGATAGTTTTAGTTTCCAATGAGGTTTAAGATGTGGTCAGTGTGTGAGAGAGTTGAGGGCTGTTTGGAAAGTGAAACAGTATTTGCTGTGTGAGCAAGAAGGAAACAGCAAGGAGCCTAAGCATGGCTTAGCTCAACTGTTCTGTACTAAAGCTGGTGGCTGCTGTGAAACTGAAACTCCTCTGCTTGTGTTTTGCATTTGGAACAGATTTCTTTTCAGGTGGGGAGGGGGAGTAGAACTCCTTAGCACCAGAGCATGTTAATATAGGAAGTACTAATGCTCTGATGGTTATTTTGAAAAATCCTTTCTTAATGAGTACCTAGAAGCCAAGAGGAACATACGTGCCAAATTTCAAGTTTGTAGGCTTTACGGTTCTGGAGATTTTGTGATGATGCATGAGTGGTATTTTGCTTTTATATATATAGATTGGAGAAGAATGTATTTCAAGTTTCTGAATAGACTGCTGGACTATTTAAAACTAATTTATGAAAAAGAAAAAAATATTGGGGTAAACTTTTCATGTGCAAATTTTTCTAAAAATACAAGGAAAGATATCAGTCGAGGTACAAAATTTCTTGCATTGCTGTATATATATACACATAATTTTATTCTTTATTGCTTTTGTTTGTGTTTATTTTTTTCTTTCTAGATTTGTCAGCAGAATCTTGGTACTGCCAAACTTTCCTGACCATCTTTTATCTGCTTCCGGGGTATGTAAATTATCTAGGATTCTATACACCTAGAATGTTAATAAATGCTTATAAAAATGTATTTTTCTTTCCTCTAATAAATAAAAGAGTCAATATATCTTGTCGCTCATGTTTTTGGCTGAAACATGAACAACGATTAACACTGTCGGGAATTATTCTCCCATGTGTTTTATACCACATATTCATATTAATATCTACTTAGACTCAATATGAAATATAGTAAAGTGTTATTAGAAATCATTAGGAATCATAAATATTCATTGCTGAATATACATGAGATAAATATGTGTGTATCCAAGCGGGCTTTTAAATCATTGGTTGAATTTATAATTATGCTGTCAAAATGTGGTTTCTTTGTATTTTTGCTCATCAAATTATATTATGCACATTGTGATGATTTATGCATCATGACCTATGCTTAAGGTTAGGTGTGGACCCAGCCATTATAGCTTGTTTAACCAATTATAGATAAAGGAATTACAGCTTAATATGATATCAACCTTGTTAACATGTATATATGAGCAACATCTCAATGCCTTTCCTTTGGCAAAAATAATAATTAGCTCCTCTCTTGAACTTCCTAGGATGGTACATTGAGGCTCTGGAAGTATAAAAGTGGGAAAGAACTACATTGCTTTCAGTTGAATAATTTGAATATAAATGAAGCTGGTAAGAATGAGAAGGTAATTGTCTTTTGTGTGGATGTTCTCTATAATATAGTCTTCATGTTTCCATTTTTCCTCGCTTTTTTACACTTGTATTTTCTTTTTTGAATGAATTTATTGAACTGTCATGAAGTTGAGAGCAGGTTTATGCTACTGAAAATCAACTTTTGATTCTATAAAAGACAGGTTTTTGGTAAATAATATTTTGATAAGTAGCCATAATAGAATGCAATTACTTCACAAAATGAGTATACTAATATTTAAATGTGTTTAGATATGTCTCTTCATGTTATTGGGGGCTTACTTTCATTTTTTTACAAATTTTCAATCAATGCTATTGGGTTGATCTCAGAGATAGTATGACAGTATTTTGTTTGGGGAATGCTAAATTATTCCAGACAAGCATGGACAAGCAGATACTCTGTCTCTCTGTTGTACTAACTTCCATCATGTGGACAGATGTCCTGATATTCTAAAAATTGTAACTAAACAATATGCATGTCTTAGTGGACTGGTGGCTAACCTTTTTGGGCTCCTGTGTCAAAAATTGTGCATGCACTGGTGCTCACATGCCAGCACCCAGAAGGCAATGCGTCCCCTCAAGCCCCCTGCACATGCACGCGCAATCCCCTCTGCCCCTCTTACCTGCACTACACCTCACAGCTGATTTTTGGCTGTTCTGAGGCCTCCCAGAGATTTGAAAAAAGCCTCTGCAGGCCGAATAGACCCATTTTGTCAATTCCTTACTGGAAAATCAGCTGTGAGGCGCACACATGTGCAGTGAGGTAAGTTTGCCTGCGGCTCGTGTGCCAGCACAAATGGCTCTGCGTGCCACCTGTAGCACGCATGCCATAAGTTCGCCATCACGGTCTTAGTGGTTACACCAATCAGTGGTACAGGAACATTGTTTGCATACTAATTACTCATCCCTTAGATGTTTTGTATTTTTCATCTTGCTATCTTTGCTCAGAATAGAAATCAGAGTAGAGTGACTAAGAGATAGCTTGTCTTTGTTATTAAAAAAACCCTGATATGTATGTTTTTGATGCCAAGTTTCTTTTACTTCTGTTCTTCTATTTCTTCCACATAAAAAAATTAGCTCTTGCCAATCATGTTTACATTTCTTTTCCTCCTCAGAAATACACAGTCTCAAGAATAGCTTATCACTGTGAAGGAAATTACATTGCCATTTTATATGACTGGTAAGAGGAAAAATATTACTGTAAAGGCAGCAGACAATTACATTATTTCATTACAAGCTATGTCTGATTTATATCAAGTTTCTACTTACAGGTAGTCATTGACTTTCAACCATTAGCTCAGTGAACATTCAAAGTTACGATGGTACCGAAAAAAGTGACTTATGACCAGTCTTGATACTTATCCCCACAGTCATGTGATCAAAATTCAAATGCTTGGCAACTGGCATGTATTTATGACAGTTGCCATGTCCCTGGGTCATGTGATCGCCTTTTGCGCCCTTCTAGCAAACAAAAGTCCATGAGGAAGCCAGATTCACTTGACAACCATGTTACTAACTTAACTGCAATGATTCACTTAACACCTGGTTCATGGTCGTAAGTCAAAGCTCTCTTAATAATTGTCTTGTTTAGCAATAGAAATTTTGGGCTCAATTCTGATCAAAAGTCAAGGACTACCTATATTATAGAAACGATTGATTAAATGACTTAAGATATAGTGATAATATTATACAGGAATAATATGAAACATATTTGAATTAAGGGATTATAATAAGAGTTTATAGTAGATTTTTAAAGAATGCTGATATTGTAAAATTACTTCTGCTACTTCATAGCAGATAATGGAGATTATTCCTTGAAATATTAGGAATTCCTTCAGGTGACCATATTGCATGTACCAGCTGACACTAGAGATAACTTATCTAATTTTGCAGAGCTTCTAAAGTTTCAGTTCTGTTGTCAATTATAAAACATTAATACAAAATGTTTTATGAGTTGACATCTATAGTTATTTACCTAAAAATAACCTCCAATGAATTCAACAAGAGTTGCTTATGATTAGACATGAATTAATCTATACCAGGGGTCTTCAAACTTGTCAACTTTTAAGAGTTGTGAACTTCAGTTTCATGCTGGCTGGGGGAATTCTTGGAGTTAAAGTCTATAAGTCTTAAAGTTGATAAGTTTGGAGACCCCTTGATATATACTTGATATATCATTTTCTTCACCATATGGGAATCATTTGACGTAACTGATGTAAGTAACCTGATGTAACATGCTAATTTGATGTAAGAAACCTGATGTATAAAAGTAACTAATGTTGGTTGCTTCTAAAAGTATTCCTGCAGTATCCATCTTCCAGCTTGATGCCGGTGCTCAGAGCTTAATTTCTAAACAGCACATAATCTTAAGCCACAAAGGTTGGGACGTTGCATTTGAGGAAACAGGTGGGCTCTGGGTACTTCAGGAGAATCAACAAATACCTCTTCTATTCTACCAACCTGAGGATGGACAGTGGCAGGTGAGAGATTTTTTTATGATCATAGACTGACAAAGGATGGCAAAGGATTCTGATCAATTGCTGAATTGCTGTGGTTGGGTTACCGTGCATTTCTGCAGTGTAATACTTCAGCTCTTTAATGATTTTTCTATGGTTGGTGTTTTGCTAATTCTAAACAAGAAAATATTGTTCAATATAGATCCCTCAGATTAAAATTTAGAGTATTGTTAGGCAATATGTAATTGAACATGCTGAGTGGGATGTAGCAGCTCAGTTCAAATCATAACTACATTTTATGTATGTGCTATATAAAAGAAAAGAAGAAAGATCAGAAGTAAATAAATATTACTTCTTTGTCACATCTGTCATGCCATTTTGTTGGTAGCAGGGCTTTTGGTTTGTTAGAATATTGTACCTTAGTTTGAAGATTTCTCAGTTAAACTTGGGAAAAAGAAAACAAGGTGTATCAAGCTGGGAACCCTATGTGTATGTGTGCATAGCTATAAACCAAGTGTAATTGTGGGTCAATACACAGCAGTCTAAATTAAAAATCTAGATCTGCTGTTAAAGAAAAAAAAGCACTGACCTGATTCACTTATTTTTCATCTGAAAGTACAAGTAGAATATCTTTTTGTTGTTGTATACCTTCATGAAAACATGGAAATGGGTCAGGCAAAACAAAAGATTACGGGAGCTGTATTCGGTACAACCATGTGCGAAAAGCCCCCTACTTCCTATGAAATTGTCAATTGCTATTGTTGTTCTGTTTTGTTTGCAGCCTATTATTGACAAGAAAGAATTAGTGAAAATGTCCAAGTACATATGTGACCATTGGAGAATGTTTGAAGGTAGGAAAGATGAGTTTAACAGACCAAACAAATACTGTACACAAAGGGTCTGACTACGATTTGGAGAATCCATTCTTGAAGTTCTATTCAAGCTGACTTTAGTTTTAGCTTTGGTTTCTGTATGAGCATTGGTTCTTGGAGGTGGGAGAAGTTATCTGGATGCCTCCTTGCTCAGGGTTTCTCAATCTTGCTGACTCTGAAGATGGGTGGAATTCAACTCCCAGAATTCCTCAGCCAGCTGTGCTGGTTTAGGATTTTAGGGAGTTGAAGTCCACCCATCTTCAAGCTGCCAAGATTAAGAAACACTGCTTTAAACCACAGGGATCAAGTGTTAAAATGCCCAACTTACTGAAGCCACAGAAAAACAGCTGAATACCATAAGAACAGAATAGAGTCATTCCCTCAGATTTATCCCCTCCTGGTAAGCAGAATGCTGTGCACAGATCTTAACTGTATCAGCAGATGAGGAGAGGGGACCATTAAAATGATAGTGATTATTGGAGATAATTAACAGAGAGCTGGTTAATAAGTCCTGCTCTTAATGCCTAATTAGTGTCACTACGCCTATGAAAATGGTGGTTGCTATATCTTTTTGTTGCCAGCATTTTAATAGCTCTTTTCCTTCTCCCTCTTCTAAAGGGGGAACAAAGTATCTCTTCTGCTGTAACATGTTGAAAATGGGTAAGATGGGTGCAAATGAATACTCCAACCGTTTTTAGAACAGTTGCTGAAATAAAAAATCAATGACAATTTTGTGCAGTCAGATAGAAAGACTAATAGATATGTAGAGCTGGTGATTATTTTCTTTGCTGAGGCAGTCCAACTCCATTGTTACAGCCTCAAACCCTCAGAGCTTCAATCTCAAACCGTCTACCGTGGATCTCACCCCGGTCTTAAGAGGTCCTTAAAGGGGGTGTGCATAAGTGTACCAGCATGCCTACCGTTCCTGTCTTACTGTCCCCATTTATCTGTATTTACTTCCTTTGTTCATGTTTATACCTATACTTGTTATCTTGTACATGTTTGACAAACAAATACAATTAAATAAATAATGATAGCTGTTTTTAGTTCTGCATAGTAGTTGAGTAAAGTAGCAGTTAATATCCTTAAATTATAATTAGAGTTCTTTTATTGGCCAAGTGTGATTGGACACACAAGGAATTTGTCTTGGTGCAAATGCTCTCAGTATACATAAAAGAAAAGATTCATTTGTCAAGAGTCATCAGGTACAACACTTAATATAGTCCTAGGTTACAATAAGCAATCAAATCATACTAGGAAACAATATAAATCGTAAAGATATAAGCGACAAAGTTACACTCATGCAGTCACAAGTGATAGGAATGATGAGAAGATTAATAGTAATAGTAATTCACCTTGTCAGTTACATTTGAACTGCATGATGCTTACCACAAACTCCTAATGGGTACTGATCTTTGTGAAAATGAGAAGTGCACTCCTATGACATTGTCTGGTGAGGAACCAAGCAAATTCTCAATTGTAATGCGTACTGACAAAAAAGATGGGAGAAAGGAGAAATTGTCATAGAATTACCATGTATATTGATCAGTTTTTAATCCTTCATAGTTAAGCAATTAATCTCTCAAACAAGTTCTTTGAGGTGGATTGGCACCCTTAATGTTTCAGGAGAGGTTGAAGCAGCCATGTGAAAGATCCACAACATTTATGAGTGAAACTTGGTTTGGGAGTAGTTTGGGAGATGGTCTTTGATTTTTAAACTGTGCTTATTTTTGGAGCATTACAGTTTGTTTCCATGTTTGGATTTTTGAGAATTTTCAGTAAAATGGGAATATTTAGGCTGCGTATGACCAAGAGGCAGCAGGCTAGTCATTCCTCAGTCCTGCTCTAATGGAATCAGAAATTTATTTTTTAAAAAGTAGATTGTTAATAGCTACTGATAACAGCTGTGCTTACCATCTTCCTCCTGGACATTTGGAAAGAGTAAATAATCCTATAAATATCATTATGCAAATGACATACATAATTTGTCACATATAAATTACATATAAATTACTTAATTTGTGCCCTTTGCACAACAATATCACAGTGCAAGTGATGTCATAGTGACCTCTGTTGGACATTTCTCCCCATTGTTTATTAGTAATATGTGTTTTAGTTAATTAATCAAATCTGTTCTCTTTCTTTTACAAGTGACTGGAAGGATCAGCTGTCTTAATAGTGAACTAAAAGGGCAAGAAATTTAGAGAGTTTGTAGTCTAAATATGGTTATCCATTCTTTTGCTAATAGTTCAGATATGCTTATCATTACCTAGCATGGGCTAAAGTTTTACTTGTCATAAACCAATGGGATGGAAACAACTTAGCTAATCTGATAGAATTATTGCTGCCAGGTATCAAATATGGGGAAAGCAAAACCTGCAACTTTGCGTAGCTGTAATTGGAATAGTTTTTTTCCTCTTTCCATGGTAGGCAATAAGTTTATCAGGACTTAAGTATCTGTTCTCATCTTAGGCATAAACAAAATCCCTGCTTATAAATATTTACTGATTTGCCAGGCACTGTTACTTAAAATTGTTACTTAAAATTCTTACTTACTCTATCTTCTGCAGGTGCTATGGATAAAGAGAGCTGTTTCCAAAATATCTACAAGGTTTCTTTTGATAATATGTCCATTTATCTAAAAAAGAAAGAAGAGAGACTTCACCAGCAGAAAAATAAGAGGAAAGATTCACAGTATGAATCAAGTGAACAGACTAAAAAAGTCAGAACTGAAGAGCTGTCCTGATAGTATTCAATGCTTATCACATTTCTGAGTTTGGAAGAAGCTGAACAGAGAACAAACTTTTCCTTAGGCATAACTGAAATTAAATCTGCCTGATGATTAGTGTCAGTATACCTCACCCCTGACAAACGGCAGAAGAACTAACCTGAACAACAAGCCACATCCCAGTGCCTTTAAGTAACTTGTTTCTGTATGGCTTTAAAATGTTGCTTGAATGACTGTGTTGCAAGTAATACCTAGAAAAGAATCATAACACAGAACTTTATCCTCCCAATCCAGTTGCTCATGCTGAGCCAAGTGTATACTTTCTCACAATGTTGAATAGACCCAAATCATTGCATACTGGCAAACTTCTATCCACCCATCTTTTCCAGGAGTTGAGGCTATATATACTGTATACAGATAGTCCTTGACAGGTGACCACAATGGAGCCCATAATTTATATTGCTGAGTGAGAAATGTGTTAAGTGAGTTTTGCCTTGTTTTACAACTTTCCTTGTTAAGTGAATCATTGCAGTTGTTAAATTAGTAACCCAGTTAACCCACTCTGGCTTCCTTCCCCATTGACTTTGTCAGAATGTCACAAAATATTATTGATCATGTGACTCCCGGGACACTGCAACCATTGTAAATATGAACCAGTTGTCATCCAAAAGTCAATCACATGACTATGGGGATGCTGCAACCATCATAATGGTCCATTAATGGTCGGAGGTAACTTGCTTTCAGTGCTAACTTAATGGTCTCTAAATGAACTGTTGTAAGTCAAGGATTATCTGTAGTTATATAAGAAAGAAGCTGGCTTACTGCTATAGTTCATGATCAAGCCAAAGTATCTTTGGAATTTTGTATTTTAAGATTTTGTTGAGTTTTGTTTGCGGAATTTATTCCGCTAGTCGTTACAGGGGGAAGTTGCCATTGAGCCAGTGCTGTCCAAAGATGTTTCCGTAGTCATATTGCCACAGAGTTATTCATTTTAACATTATAGGAGTAATAAACTTTTATGGAACATCTATTTTAGACTGTATTCAACCAATGTGAAGTTTTCCATTTTTTTTTGTTCAAAGCTTGCAATTTGGTATGTTAATAACTGCAGTTTTTGAATAATGTTAGATCATCATTACAATATCAGAATTTGCTGTATATGTGATAGCAATTTGAATGCACTTGATCATCTTGTTTTGTGTATTTAAATCCCAATTAGTTACATGTAAAATTTAGTGTAAAATTTGATGATTGTGGGTTCCTTTCCTTTCCAGTTATTTTGCATAAAGAAAGTAACAATTTGAAATATTTGTATTTCATACAAATATAGATTTTACCATGCAGAGAACAAAGCCACATGTTTTGATGCATGTCCAATAAACATAATTCCTATCCATATGAGACAGGTTCTAGAATATCCATGTGTTTTTGAAAATGTGATGCTCAGGTTGGTAGTTTAGTATAGTTTTTTTGTGTTAGACTTACAGATGGTATTTCAGAATTTTGTTTTCAGAATGCACGAATGGTTAATAGCAAGAAAGCATTGTGGAAAGCATTAGATGTAAATGGACTGATGCAGGAATAGATGGAATTGGGAAATTGTTGTGTTTCAGGTATCGGTCACACACAGACACAATACTCAGAAGCTGATAACAGCAGACAATGTAATTCAAATGCCTAGCAGAGAGTGCTTGCTTACAAAATGCAAAATAAGAAGCAATAGCTTAAGGTCAGGTCACATCACCCGACTGATGCAAAACATGTGTAAAAAGCACACACCGGACGAGCAAATTTTCCATCCGTTGTAATCCGCTCTCAAAAGTGTCCCAAATTTGCATAAACAGAGCGGACAACAACGGACGGGGGGAGGACGTATCGCGGATGTAAAATGGATGCTCAACG
>BHFT01015588.1:0-21345 GCA_004320025.1 Laticauda laticaudata
TGCTTCCTGACTTAAAATAAAGACTTTGCTGTTGGAACCCGGTCTACCTCGTGTTTTTCCGGACCAAACACTTAGTTCTTTGCTGACCAGTTGAGAGACATTTTTATATGACCCTAAGAATTAGCAAGTAAAAGGGGGGAAAAACTCTTACCTCATGATTTGGGGAACATATTAATAACTTGTCAAACAGAAAATCTGCTCTTCCTTTTCCTTCTTGTGGCCAAGGGAATAATGAGATTATTTAACATAATGAGCATTAAAGATTTGATAAGTTCATTGTAATTCTAAATTTTGAACATTAGAATTACAGATGATTCCAATTCTCCAGACTATTTCTTTCACATTAAAAAAAACCTCCCATTTTTCAAGTTGAAAAAATAACAAGGAAAAGTATGGAAATTGGGCATTGACCATAATCTGGTCTTCCCCTTTGCCTTAAACAAGAAGGTACAAATCAGCATAAATCTGGCTTGTTAATTGTTTCTGTGGCTGTGCCCTTAAGCAATGTGTGAAATTTTACAAGTGTTAACAGATAAGGAGAAGTATTAATAGTGTTCTCTAAGGGCTGCTTCCAGAAACCCTAAACCAGTGGTTCCCAGCAGTACTGCCCCCTGGGGGGGGGAATGCCTTAGGAAGGCACTAAGAGGCAAGGGGTCTGGCAAGGGGGTGCTAAGAGACAACAGGGGAGCGCTGGAGGAGTCCAGCCACTTCAAAAATAACACACGGTTTTTGGAGGATTTTTTCAGGCACGGGATCAGCACAGTGCTGCAGACAGGATTCACCCTTCCCATCCCAGAAGCGCTGCCTGCACTGAGCCACAACAGGTCCCCACACGGGTCAAACTATATGTGAGGAAGGTCTCCCCAAGGCAGCGAGGTAAAAGTGCATGTGCTGCCTCGTAGTTGTGTCACAGGAATTACATAGGGCGGGCTAAACAACCGGCCATTAAGTGAGGACCACTTGTATTTGGTTTGCCACTTACCTGGCCATGCCCACCCAGTCACATGACCGCCAAACCACACCTACCCAGTCATATGACTAGCAAGCCACGCCCAGCCAGTCATGTGACTAGCAACCCATGCCCTCAAATTAGGTCATGTCCACAGAAATTTGAATCCCACCCCTGGGTGGGGGGCACCAAGGATGAGTTTGTAGCACCAAAGGGGTGGTGGACTGAAAAAGTTTGGGAACCACTGCTCTAAACACTGTCTTGCCTGGCTTTTAGTAGAGGCTTCTGTACCCTTGAGAAATCACTATGGGCACCATCAATTCTAGAAAAGCCTTTCATTGTGTGAATTATGTTGAGCTGTGGAATGTACTAAAAAAAAGTGGGAGTCAAAGAACTTCTCATTATCCTCATGAAAAACATATACAGAAACAGACAGAAGATGATGAAAAAAATTGGTCCATGTTGGCAAAGGAAAACAATAATGTTGTATACACTCTCCTTATATATTCAACCTATATGTTGAATATTTATTAAGGATAGCTAGATTGGAAGATGACGAGCATGATTTTAAAAGAGAAGAAGAAACAGTAACTTGAGCTATCCTGATGATTCCACTCTAATAACTGAAAATGCAAAGGATCTTAAAGGTTTAGTAATTAAAGTCAAAGAGCACAGTGAAAAATTAAGATTAAAATTAAAACTAATGAGGACTAAACAAGTGATAATAGTGCAACAAACTGTCTTATGATTGATGATGGAGATATTGAAGTGGTAGATAGCTTCTGCCTTATAGAATCAGCCATCAACCGTAAAGGCACTGTTGACAAGAAACATACTGCAAGTTGGTGCTCAGTAGACCAGCCATGAAGATCTAGGGGAAAAAATTCAAATAGTATGATATATATACATACATACATACATACATACATACATACATACATACATACATACATACATACATACATACATACATACGCTGGGAAAGGTGGAAGGAAAAGAAAGGAAAGAGGATGATCAGCAGCAAGGTAGATAAAATCAGTTATAAGGTTGAGAACAGATCATCATGGAGAAAATCTATATGGTCACCAGGAACTGAAAACATCCTAATGTCATCTAATGCCACACAATTAGGTAAAGGTAAAGGTTCACCTTGCACATACATGCTAGGTGTTTCCAGCTTTAAGGGGCGGTGCTCATCTCTGTTACAAAGCCAAAGAGTCAGCACTGTCTAAAGACGTCTCTGGGGTCATGTGGCTAGCATGACTAAACGCTGAAGGTGCATGGAACACTGTTACCTTCCCAACAAAGTTGTCCCTCTTTTTCGACTTGCATTTTACATGTCTTCGAACTGCTATATTGGCAGAAGTGGGACAAGTAACGGGAGCTCACTCCATGGCGCGACGCTGGGGATTCGAAATGCCAAACTGCCAACCTTTCTGATCAACAAGCTCAACATCTTAACCACTGAACTACCATGTCCCCTGCCACATAAATAACACCTCTTTAATTTCATATCATATGAAGAAATGTTGTATGGATCTCAGGGCATTCTCAGGGCAGGAAGGTGAAAAGAATAATAAAAGCAGAAATTGTGATGCAACATTGGAAATCCCATCCTTTGGAACTTGTATCATGACAATAAAAAGGGTAGAGCTTGGTGCAGTTGTGCTGTTTTAGTCATTTTGACAAGAACAAATACAGCAAACTCCTTTGGATGCTCATGTTAGTGACCATCAAGGATTAGACTGTGTGTAATTGCCTCTAGTGTATATCTGTAGGCTTGTTAGCCACAATAAATTGGGTTAAAACCTTTTTTTTAACTATCTTCTAACATCTGAAACACATTTTTTTTGCTCTGCTACTTAAAATTGTAGTTTTCTTGACTTTTTAACCTTGTTATAACTCATTATTCCAGTCAAATTGACCTATCACTACATTCATATTTCATTATTTCCAAGAACTAAAATATTATTTAAGGACTCAAGTGATATAATCGTGGAAGCTCACTTGGAAGCTATTTAAAATGAAATATAATTTACCATAGCCATTTCAAAACTAACTGAATAAATGTTTTCATGAGACCATAAGCCATTAAGATCTTTTGAGATTATTGTAATCATTACTCAGTCTGCAAAGGCATGTACATGTATTAAAAATTAAGTTAAGAATATCAAATATCAAGGCCATCTACAACATTATTGTAATTCCCCATTTCCTCATAACCAGGGTATCCTCAAGATGTGGTGCAAAAAATCAAGATGAAGTAATCAAATGTCTGTTGTTTTTCATGTACAGTATGTTGGGGTTATTTTGACTTGTTTTTTAACCATGCCTTGCAGACCTCCTGTTCATAGACAAATCATATGTCAAGCTATCATACTTTCACAAGGAGATTAGAAGAGGGGTAATAACTTCTTAGAAATAATAGGCAACACATGCATTAAACATAGATCCTTTGATTCAGGTCAGTCAGTCTCTAATTCACTGCCCAACATAGATAGCTGAATCTGACAGTTATCATTTGAACTGCCCTATTCATTAAAGGTATGAGAAGAAACCAGAGGTGGTATTTGGATTCAAACAGGTTCTGACCAGTTCTGGAAAACTGGTAGCAAAAATTTCGAGTAGTTTGGAGAACCAGCAAATACTACCTCTGACTGGCCCCGCCCCCCTGACTGGCCTCTGCTTCCTGAGTCCCAGCTGATCGGCTGGGTCTTCTTTGGTTGCCCTGCACAGGAGAACAGAGCTGGAAAGCAGGTTAGTGGGGTGGGGTGGGGGGAATGGAATTTTTCAGTAACTTTCCCCCGGAAGTGAGAAGGGAATAGAGATTTTATAGTATCCTTCCCCTGGAGTGGGGTGGGAATGGAGATTTTACAGTATCCTTCCCTTGCCATGTCCACCAAGCCATGCCATGCCATGCCACCAAGCCATGCTCACAGAACTGGTAGTGAAATTTTTTGAATCCCACCACTGGAATAAACTATTCTCTGTATGTACACCATATGTAAAGGAAAAATATAATTGCACAGAAATTCAGAATCAAACATAAACTTATTGAAAACATTTAAGAAGAGGAAGAAGAGAGAAACATGTAAGAAGAGAGAAACAGAACTATCACTATGGATTTCTTTTATAAACCACTTGGGCAGGCAAAAGATTTTGATGCCTTTTTACTTCAGATGACCAGTCTTTCAAATAGAAATACAATAGAGTGAATGAGGAATTACAATTATTCTGACATCTTCTGGGAATTTAACTCTGCCAATGGTTAGAATTTTAACACAATCTTGTTCTCTCTTGATGGAAACATTTGTAAAAAGTTTGAAGAAAAAAAACAAGCAAATTTGCTAACTTGGACCTAATTCTCACCAACAGGGAAGAATTGATTGAAGACATGACCGTGACTGGTAGCTTGGATGAAAGTGATCATGTTATCCTTGAACTGATGATATCAAGGGGAGAAGCAATTGAGAAAAGTGATATACTCAGAGGAAAGGTAGGTCAGATTTAATGACTTGAACTTTGAAGAAGAAATGTGTCCAGGAAAGATGGAAAATGCTAGAAAATAAAAAAGGCTGGAAAGCACAGCCACAAAGAATTCCCACATTTGCAAGATGGAATAATTGGTAGCCAGTGAGATTGCAAGTATCGCTTCCACAATGTTAAAGATGGAGAGGGGGAAAGGACATGTACAGGAAATCACAGGACAGGGACATAACCAAAAAAGAAATCAATGTAGTCTTCAGAAATATCAGACAGGCTAAATCTTAACATGAACTGAGGTTTGCAAGCTACAGCATAAATGGTTAAAGGGGCTATTTGTGTATACAGATAGTCATCAGTTATCAGTGAATATGAAGTAAGTAAGTAGTTCAAAAGTTGGAAAGGGCTAAACCAAGTTTGTATATTGCCACTTGATCTACTTAAAATATCATGATAAATATTTGATAAAAAGAAATAAAAACTGGAATATAATTTTCTGAGATAAACACCAATTTCTGTACATAAGCTGAGGATAACATCTAATGGTTAGAAACCACATTCACATTAAGAAAATGAAATATGTTGTTACTTCAACATTTGTTTCCTTATTTGCACTGGGTTGGCATTGTCAACTGACATAATCTTTTTTTTTTAATATTGAGTAGCAAATTAGCTTTAGCCCTCTCTTCTTTCACCTTCAGTTCAAAATTAAGATTTAAGTTTTTCCTTTTCCACCAAAAAACAATCTAAAGCTTACCTGCAATATATTGAACTTTTACATTCACAAAAATGACTATACATGAACAGCTCAAGAGATACTACTTTGGCTGTGTATTGTAATATTAAGATACCGCTTTTATGAGCCTGTGGTGTAGTGGTTAGAATGCAGTATTACAGGTTAACTGTGCCAATTGTCAGCAGTTTGATCATGGCTGGCTCAAGGTTGACTCAGCCTTCCAGCCTTCCGAGGTTGGTAAAACGATGGTACAGATTGTTGAAGGCAATATGCTGACTTTATAAACTGCCCCTGGACTTTGTAAAGCACTATGGAGCAGTATATAGGTCTAAGTTGAGACCCATTCCCAAAGTTTTATGATACCAGCAAATATACAGTAAATATCAGATCTAAATGAAGAAAAACAAGGAACTTTTAGGTACATCAAAAATTATAAATCAGACATGTAGTGTTAACTTGCAGAAGTACTAAATACAAATACCTGGATGCATATTTGTTCATCTTTAAGCCAATTTAACCTTCTAGATACAGATATATCATCTTGACTTAAGAAAAACAACTGTGAATATTTAAAGAGTGACTGCTCAACCTGAACCCACCACTGTGACTCAAAATTGGAAACAGATTTTCTACAGAAATCCTTTGCTTTTTGCTCAGCAAGCAGCTAGAAACAAAATTCTGTTTGGCAGACTTTGCATACAACCTTTACTGGAGTACAAATGACCTCCTAACAAAGTGTTGGACTACCTCACAGTTTATATAGCTTTCAGCATTGTAATTTGATTTTGACGTACTTCTTAGGGGAGTCATATGCAGGGCAGTGGTATCCATGGAAACTAAAATGATAAAGATGCCTCTGGCTCTATCTGTTGCCTGTAGTCTGGTATAAACAATTTTATATATCCCCACAGATTTCTATCCAGAAACCAACTGAGGCATTAACCATTTGTAATGATTTTCTGTTCTCTGCTAAAGTAAAGACACCTATTCTAGGAGGGTAATAATGCTCAAGCTAATTGAGAAACCTTGACATTCTGTCCTGATAAATTGTTTGGATATAATTAGAACTCTAAACTCAGCAAAGTGTTTTTTTTTTTTTGCCTTGGAAGATTAAACAAAATCAAAGAACTCATGGACTAAAGGACTATCCCTCCTTGCATTCCAAAGGGCCATCAATTTAAAGCACTTGAAATGTAAACAATACATTCAAGATGAGGGGTGATGAATACACTGACTTGCACCTCCTTTTGCTGTTGTCCACTTGACAGCTACCTGTGGTGGAAAACCTGATCTGTTCTGGATGATTCTTCTCCCACCATGTGTGGAGTTCTCAATAGTTATCCTGCTTAAGAATTTGGGGAATTATAGCTCCAGAATATCTAGGGAGCACCGATAGGTAAAGGCCCTGTCACATTGGCTGACGGATGGAAAACGTTTGTAAAAAGGACACAGCAGACGAGAAAATGTTCCATCCATTGTTATCCGCTCTCAAAAGTGCCCCGAATGATTTGGCATTAAGCAGAGCAGACAACAATGAAAGGAACGGACGGGGGAGGATGTAAGAGGGGATGTAAAGTGGATGCTCCATGGAAGCCTAGCAGATGGAAGTGATGGGACAGATGCGACATCCGCAGGGCTTGTGGGGGAGCACAGCGAAGCGGACGCGCAGCAGAAAGAGCGGATGCAGAGCGGATGCCGAGCGGATGAAGCGGATGCGAGCGGCGGAAGCCTAGCGGATGCCTAGCGGATGCACAGCGTTCACTGCACATGCGGGGAGGATGCATTGCGTCAGCCCCGCGGATATAAAGGGAAGCAGCTCGCAAGCAGGTCACCATTCAGAGGAAAGACCTGCTGCAGACACAGCTCCAGCCAGCCAGCCAGCAGCCAAACAGCCCAACAACCCAACAACTCAACAACCATGGGGAAGAAGAGAAAGCCTCAGCCATCTGCTGCCAGCCCTGGCAAGAGGGACAGGGCTACCATCCCCCTCCCTGGCCCTGATCTGCTTGCTGCTGGAGCTTCTGCTGCCGGACTCATTCTTCTGGGTGCTGGAGCTTCTGCTGGTGCTGCTCCTGGTGCTGGTGCTTTCTGCTGGTGCTTAACTCTGCTGGCACTGCTCCTGGTACTGGGGTTTCTGCTAGTGCTTACTCTGCTGGCACTGCTCCTGGTATTGGGCTTCTGCTGGTGCTTACTCTGCTGGCACTGCTCCTGGTGCTGGTGCTTCTGCTGGTGCTTACTCAGCTGGCGTTGCTCCTGGTCCTGCTGGCCCTGCTGGTCCTGCTGGTGCTGCTGGTGTCCTGGTTGCTGCTGGTGCTGCTGGTGCTGCTGGTGCTGCTGGTGCTGGCTGATTGCTGGTTGCTGCTGGCACTGCTGGTGCTTACTCTGCTGCTGCTGATCCTGGTCATGCTGGTCCTGCTGGCGCTGCTGGTGCTCACTCTGCTGGGCTGCTCTGCTGGTGCTGCTGGTGCTGCTGGTCCTGCTTTTGCTGCTCCTGTTTGTTGTTGTTGCTGCTGCTGGTGGTGGTGTGGAGGAGCAGCCCTACAACCTTGAAGCCCCTCTGATGAGGCCCATATGGTCCTGCCAGAGGGAGGAAGAGGCAGACGGCGTGAACGGAGAGGAGGCAATACTCAATCGAAAGGAACATGAGGATGAGGTGCTGGAATGGCTGAGGGAGAATGAGTATCTATTGGCAGAAGGGACACAGGCTCTGTCGAGACACCAAAAGGAAGCAGCTGCTTGGGAGAGAAAGGCGAGAGAGCCTGGGCTACATTTCGGAGGTGCTCCTCAGCTGGTGGAAGCACTGCACACCTGGTATGGGAAGCTGCACCTCAAGAAATCTGGCCAGGCTGCGGTCAAGCTGATGGACTGAGAGACCTACGTGATGGCCAAGTACAGCTTCTTGAGAGGTGAGATCCGCCACCGAGGAGTAGCCCTCTCTAACCCTCTCTCTTAGGCAGCCTGCTGAGAGCCAGTCTCTTCTGGCCAAAGAGTCAGCTCCTGTGTCCCGGCAGGTATCTGTGCAGCGTTGCCACGACAGCTGTACTACCCGTGGCGAAGTGCGTGGAGGACCTCCTGACGCAGTGGGAGCAAGGAGAGGGCACTTCCACCACAGGCCAACCCGCATCCACCCCCAGCTCCACCTCCACAGAAAGGCAAGAGAGCAGACCGGAGGGGCAGAGCCACACTGTCCTGCTGGAGATCAGGGACACCATCAGAAGCAGCGTAGATCTCCTCTCTCACTTGCTGGAGTCGACAGTCACGATGTCTCCATCCTCCAACCACAAGCCCCTTCCTCACACCTACGTCAACCCAGACCCTCATGAACATGTCGGAACCACAGGTACGCAGTGGGTGAAGGACAGGATTCACCGATCTTCTTCACAACCCTCCAGACCAAGCTGAACCTGCTCCACCCAGTCAGGCCTGCTCCTCCACCCTAGGGTGATATACTGCCCTTCAAGGCTTTCCACAGGCCCTCACCTACCAAGGCTACGGCTACCAGGAGGCCCAGCAGCACAGGCAGCCCTTCCCAGTCCAGGCCAGGTAACGTGAACGCCACGGTGCCACCGGATGCCCTGATGCCACCCATGCCACCCATGCCACTGGATGCCAGCCACACCCACAGATGCCACACCCATGCCAACAGAGCCACCCATGGCCACAGATGCCACCCATGCCACAGATGCCACCCAACGCCTCACCTCGCTCACCTGCAGACCAGACAAGCCCCACTACACTGGCTCCTTCCTCCACCCCACAGCCAAGCCTTGGCCTCAGAACATCTGTCATCAGTATTGGGGGTGACACCCCATGTCATGGAGGAAGGGGCTCTCACATCACAGGACTAGAGCCAGCTCTATGAGAGCTTCCTCCACACACCGTCCCCTAGTTGTCCTCTCGGGCCAGGCACCCCAATGACACCTCAGACCAGCACTCCAGCAGCAGCCACCTCCACAGCACCTGGACCTTTCACCACCTGAGACTGGGCATGCCTCAGAGTGACTTGAAAGAGTGCCAGAGCCTGGGTGGCTATCGATTGACTTTATTTTTGCTTTGGACATTGACTTGGGTCATTTTTCTTTTACAGCTTGTTATTATAAAGATTATCTTTGCTTCACACCACTTGCTTCAGTTCTTTTAGTAATAAAGTCTTGGTGGAAACTTTTAGAAATGGTTTAAGCCTTTGCATGCTTGTGGGATGGGTTTAAGATAGCAGTGGGATGGGCAGGGATACCTTTGGGATGGGGTAATAGCTGTTGGATGGGCAGGGATACCTGTGGGATGGGCAGGGATACTTTGGGAAGGGTAATAGCTGTGGGATGGTCAGGGATACCTTTGGGATAGGTAAGGATAGCTGTGGGATAGATAAACCTCCAGTGCACTGCATGGTTCACCCTCCCAGGTGCACACCTTTGGCCCTTTATTATCAATAACGATGTCATCATTGAACCACACATTTCAAGATAAACACAACTCTTTATTAAATGCCCTGTTCATTGTAGGCCCACCCAACATACATGCACAATCTCATGCAGTGTTATGCGACAGGCTCAAGGAAGCATCCATTAATCTTCTATCATCCTGTCTTGCCACTCCACTGCTCCAGCTGGGGCACCAGTGTCTCAGGAGGTTGGCCTGCTTCTTCCTTCACGTGAAGCTCTGTTGGGGCCTTGCACATCCAGAGTATCTATCAGGTTTCCGCCCTTGCCTCCATTCACCAGGCTCCATGTCCCATTGCCTTGTTGGAGGTCCATGCAGCCTGTTCTGCAACACTGGGTAGTGGGTGCGCATAGAGATTTGTGCAGAATGCAGCAAGCTTCCACGATGTTCCTCACGGTCTCTGGGCGATGCTGCATCGGTGGTGAGAGTACCTGGAACCTGTTGGGCCAGGATGCCAAAGGCGTTCTCCACACCACCCGCCGCCTTGCCCTGGACAGCCTGTAGTTGAAGAATCTCTCTTTCACGGGTGAGGCCATCTGGAAGTGTAGGGCTTCATGAGGTAGGTTCTGAGGGACAAGGCGTCTCCCCATGATGAAGTAGGGCACATCTTGGTGTTGTTGGGCGGGGGGTTGGATCTGGGAAGCCCATGATGGAGGTTGTGTTCCAGCCCCTTCTTTGACATGGCGTTTGCTATACCTGGCCATCTGAAGATGAGCCGTTGCTGAAGCATCGATGTACATGAACTTGTAGGAGCATCGACCATGGCGAAGAGGGTGATGCTGAAGAAGCCCTTGTAGTTGAAAATAAGTGGACCCTGACTTGGCTGGAGCTTTGCAGGCCACGTGCTTGCCATCTATGGCTCCAACGGTGTGGGGGAAGTTCACCTTCTGATACCACTGCTCTGCGCAACTTTCTTCCAGCCTTCTTCAGTGGTGAGGCACTGGAGGAGCTCCTCCAGGTATTCTTCGATGATGGCCTACACCACTTCTCTGACCACAATGCTGATGGTGTTGTGTGGCACCCTCCAGCCGTACTGCATGCTCCTGTACGTGGTCCTGGAGGCCAGGTGGCGCAGAGTCAGTGCCACCTTGAGCCCACGGGTCCAGGCTGGGCCAGAAGTTGGTGCTTGCTGCTTGGTCAACCTGGGTCTCAAGCCCCTCCATCAATTTGTCAAACATGCTGGAGGCATCCTCATGAAGTTTCTGGAATGCATGAGAGTCCTTCGTTCCTCAGCTTCAACCATACCTTGTTGTACAATCCATACTCTGCTCTCTCTAACGAGATCCATCTTTGACCCAAACACACTTCTTGGCCACCTCCTTTTCTTTGCGTAGAACAGGTGAAAGAGCCTGTAGATGGCTTCACACTGTTGCAGAACGATGGCGGCTACCAAAAGAGTGTGTTACGATCCATAGTGGACATCAATGAATGCTGTGGAAGGAGCAAGAGCCAGATGAAGGCTGAAAAGGTCTGCACAGGCAGGGCTGCTGGACTGAAAGTGAGCATCCAGGGGAGTTGTCCTCCCCTTTTTATAGGAAATATAGGTTTCTGCTAGATGTCCTTTTGCATCCTCTAGGCATCCTGCAGACATCCTGAATATCCGAGATAGGTACCCTCTGTGAACTTTTTTTTCCGTTTTAATGTTTGTATGTGAGCTGCATCCGCTTTCATCCTTTCTCCGTCCGTGCTACCAATGCTTTGTGTCTGTTTCACATCCGTTTCGCTTCCCCCCCTGGTGTCCGTTTTCCACTGGAGCGGGATGCGAGTTGCGTGGCATGCGCAGCGGATGCCTAGCGGACATAAGAGGCAGAGCGTAACGGATGACAATGGATGTAGAACAATCTTCCCCGTATGCGTTGGCGGATGCAGAACGGATGGTTGGATACATTTTCCGCTCAATAAGTTTTGAGCAGCTCAAAACTTTTGAGTGGATGGAGTCTCAGTCGACGGATGCTGGACGGTTAGAGAGGACTGAAAAAACGGAGGCAGTGAGTACAGAACGGAAGCATCGCGTTAACCAACGGATGGCAAGTGTTTCTCTCCATTTTACATCCCTTTTCCATCCGTTGGTGCAGTGTGACATGGGCTTAAGATTGACAGCTTACATGTCTGAAATATCTGCCTCTTTAATGAATAAGGCTGGGAATGAAATCCCGGTATGAACTCACAAGTTTCGAAATTCACAATCTATAAGGCTTGATTGTCCAAAGGCGACAAAAAATACTCACTCACTCATTCACTCACTCACTCACTTGTTCACTCACTCTGCATTTTAAATTGCAGACAAATTCATCTGAATTTAGCCTAAGCTCATAAAGATCTCCACTATTATTAATAGCTATCCTTCTGCTACTTCCACATCTTTCCTAGCCAAACCTTTAAATGTAGATTAATTGTGGTGGTAAGAGTGTAGGAAAGACTTGGCAGTCTTTTTAAAAATATCCTTTTTTAATATCAGTGGTTTGTGACCTTGATAGCAGTATGACCATCTCTTTCGATCACCTCTGGGAAAAAGAACCAGCTGATTGACCCTGATGCCTTCTTGTACAGTATGGATGCTGTGTGGTGCCTTGCCAGAAGTAGGAAAGTTTCTGGGTTGTGAGAGTTGCGGTCAGTTCCAAAATGGCATTTGCTTCTGGGATGGCCCATACAAGAAAGGCCACATGGCAGATTGGTTGCTTCTTCCCAAAGGTGATCTATGGAAAAGGTAAATTTAATAAGCTATGGGAGAGCGGTGGATGTGGGATTTGGTGGGAAGTAGACGCCAGGGGTGCTGGGCAAGATGAGGGGAAAATAAATGGGAGAGAGCCTCCTGTAACTGAGATAGGTTGTAAGGGTGGGCATATTGCCAAGCATCCAGATTTGGTTCATGTTATTGTGGGGATTCTGCAGCATCTGTAACTTTGGATACAGATTACAATTACCCCTTGTTCTGCACTGTCATAATTGCAGACAGTCAATGGACTAACAGTCATAAATCAAGCGCTGCTTGCAGTCACAATCATTCATAGGAAGTCAGTACTGTATGATGCTGAAATGGTTAAATTTATGCCAGACCTGCACCTGATTAAAAGACAAATGCATAAGACTCAAGTTCTGTGATAATTCACTTTATTCATAAAAACAGAGTGGCAATGAATAGTGGATGAATAATGAAAACTGAATGGGTCTTGACAACATGACATGATGATGTGAGTTTGACACCTCGTCCTAAAACAATTAAGGAAAACTGATGTAATTAGTTTTCTTATGTTTTCATGGGTCCAAACTGATCCTTCAATTTTTGGGACTGGGCATAATCCTGTCAATGAAGTTTCAACCAATCAAAGAACCCCTTTGAAGAACTTTCCTAAATTGAAGTACTTTCCTTCATTTCAGATGCTCAAAGGAGATTCTTTCCGGGCATATTGTAGAATGTATGTTATTTTCATTAGAATGAGAAACCTGTCTGTGAAAATTTGAGGCATGCCTCTAAATGATTTTATGTGTTGTTATAAATCAATTGAATACAGAAATACAAAGAAAAATGAAAATAAGGGGAAAACAAGAGAGGAAAAGGGAAAGGGAGAAAAGCATAAGATAAAGATGGGGGAAGAAAAACATCAACTTCCAACTCCTTTTGGTGCAGTAGAACACGTTAATAACACAAAACCTTCATCCAGGAGAGACTCTAAACAAATCCTTCTTACTTTTAAACATCTTCCTATCATCAACATGTTGTTCAAAATGAATCCTTGTTTGAGCAGCTTTGAGTTTTTTCTACTATGTGTGGTCTTCCACTTTAAAGTTTAATTGTAGCAACATAAAAGTAGGCAACTCCAAGGACATTCTATCACTACTGTCCTTGAGAAGAAATAGTCTGAGTAAACAATCTGTACCTCCCACAGGAAGTCATTTTTTTGAAGTATTCTTAAGACCCTCAGTTGGTTAACTCTTTCAGTGTCTGGCCAGATATTGAACAAATAAGCACTATAAAAATGCTAGATGTTTTGAGGAAATTATTGGCAATACCTGTAAAGCTGTTAAATCTTTAACAGAGCTGCCATCCCAAATGCCCAATAAAATATTACTTATCATGAGAAAACATTTGTTGGTTCACCTTCTATTTTAATAAGGAATATAAATGGAGAAAAACAACAACAAAGAATCCTTGGGAATAGTTTCTCCTGTATTCCCCCTGCTCCCTGATAAAAATACTATGCTACACAAAAAGTGTGAGTAATGGAAATGAAAATAAGGCCAATAGACAAGTGAAAGCAAATTGCAGTATAAATCTTTATGAATTACTAATTGAGGTTGGCCACGGAGTACAACAGAGTTACAAGGAGAACACCTTAGCTCAATGCTTCTAAAAATAGACATAAGCCTCAAATAAAAGATAAACTGCCCATCAGAAATCAACAGTAAATAAGTTTTACTTTGTTTGATTCTGACTGACTATGTACCTCAAAGTTATTGAGAACAGCAATACAGCAGGCCCAAGGACTCCTATTAGAAAAAGCATGCTAAAATGTTAAAAATTAGGTGTGATTACAAGAAACTGATAACATCTAAATTTCTGTACAATTAAAATATTGTGAGAATTATATTTTTCATTCTTTGGCTGCTTGATGTATCTAGTGTCATTCATTTGGTCTTCATTGTATTTAATTTTAGTGTCATTTTTTCATTTTGTTTTTTTTCCTTGGTCATTACTGCAACTTCTAGATCATTTGCATTTTTCAGCCATCAGAGTAGTATCATTAGCACAATGAAGATTATTAATGTGTATTCCTGCAGTTTTCAAACAACACTCATATTCATCATATAGGGTGAATAACTGAGATAATAATGCTATTATCATCATCAACATCATCACTCCTACCCACCCCATCATCATCATCTTTGCTTTTGTTATTTCCACCAGACAGGGATCTATATAATCAATAAAAAAAATAAATGTATTCATGCCTAAATGTATGTCCTGGGATTCCTATTTTACAAAGAACATTTTGCAGCTTGACATGGTTGACATAGCTTAAAAAATTTGTATAGTCAATAAAAACATATTGACTTATATGTGGAATTCTTTGGCTGTCTGCCTCCACAGAAGCTAGAAAATTCATTATGAGATGAAATACACAGGAGAAGTGACAGATGAAAGACTGGACTATAGGAAGTATTGGGGGAAAGACTGACAAAGTTCGTTCACTTAAAGACAAGTGTAGACAGACTTGGTGCCTATCACAACAACAGATGTATTCAGCTTCACTTAAAAAAAAACCTAATTATTTAATTACACTTTCAAAACTATATCTCTCTTTTAATGTATTTTTTTCTAACAAACATACATAAACTAAAAATGAAGAATCCCCCTGCAAAAGAAGAAAAGATTACACAAATAAATGCATTAAGAAAAAAATAAGCACAACCCCATATAATTACTACTAAATCCTACATTCACCTGATTTTGTAAATCTTTAAAAGGGAAAACTAAATTATCAAAATTAAGTAAGTGTTGTTTTTTTCCCAAAAGGACAGATTACTTTTTCTGAATGCTAACATACAACAAAAAATTTCCAAGGGTTGTTTTTTTTTTAGATTCTCTGCGAGGTCCAGAACTGCTGTTGTGGAAAAGTCTATATAACTTTCAGACTCTTAGAGAAGCAAATGAAGAGATGCTTGAATATTTTTGATAAGAGTTGAGACATAAATCCTTCTGCTCTTGCAAACTATTGATATTATTGACATCAAACTGACATTTTCGGTTGTTGGGAAACTTAACAGGGTAACTTGGTAAGTTTTGGGATCCACTGAACAATCATGGTTATCCTGCTTCTAGGTATTTTGTTTATTTATTTTTTCTTAGAAAGTAAAATTTCATTTTTCAAAAAGCCCAAATGTAATATCTTCATTTTATAGCTGACTAATTCTGCTTTCCAGTCTTCCAACAATGGAAAATCACTTGAGAAATAAGGATTGAGTGAGGTTCCTTTCCTCACTTACTCCTTCATTCTCTTTTTACTGAAATGTGAACTGTGATGCCTAACAATGAAACTGAAGCGGTGGCATAGATTTAAACACACTTTATGATTTCAGCATATATAACCACATACAGGGCCTTGGTCAATTATTTAAAAATAATAGAATTTCAGTACAGACTAAAACATCGAAGTGCTTCTTAGGAACATTTATTTTCTTGGTGGATTGCTTGTTGAAAGCATTTTTCTGGCCTTGGATCTATGTATTTGACCCCCAAACACTACCCCCAAATCATACTTTTATCATTAGAATTGTAGAATTATAGAGTTGGAAGAGGCATGTAGCCACAGAATCAACCCATTCAAAGTAGGAATGCGAATTGCAACTGTTGACTCTCTAGCTCCTCTAAAATGCATGCAATGGAGGCCTTCTTGCTGTGTAAATTCTGTAGAAGAATCAGTTTCTGCATGATTTAGGATCTTATTTTATAACTCTTTTCCAGAACTTGCTCCTCGTGAATATATGCATTAAATAATCTGAAGTAGCTTCCCTTAATCTAGCTAAAAATCAGATGTGTCAATCAACTTTAGCCTTCTCACCTATGGCCATGATTTCTGAGAATTCTGGGAGGAAAACTCAATTTATTTGGAGCAGGTGTTCCCAGCCCTTGCCAATGGACTGGCACCAGGCTGAAACATGCCAGAAACCAGGCCATGCAAACAAAGCCCCATCTGTGGGATGCAGGCAGCACACAAAACCACGCTTTCTCTGGTCCATGGAAAGACCTCTCTCCTGGTGCCCCCAAAATTGGGGGCTGCTGATCTGGAGGATACCAAAGTTGTTGAAATCTGCCTGAGATATAAGACATGAAAGAAAAAAGGCTGGAGAAAAAAAACCTGCAACATGTTCTTAAGAAAGATTTCAAATGAAATTGTAATTTAGAACTCTTTGTTACGGAACTGTTCTCTGTTCTCTTCTTCATGTTTCTAAATAATTCTTTCCTCTTTCTATTTATTGTAATGCATTCTGAGATTTTTAGTACCACTGTCAAGCTTTCAAGAATCGGTTATTATGGTCTATAATACTAAAGCAGAGTTCCAGTTGTTCACATGGTTTCTGTTTCCTGACCTGGTATACTTTGAAGAGCTGACAGTGTACTATGTTTATAATAACCAACCTGAATGAAAACAGATGAGAGAAAGGAGGGTTGAGTCCTGCCAGTACAAGCCCTAAATACATTTCATCTTGGCAATCTCAGGATTCTTTCATTGGTGCAGGTTTTAATGAGAAAATACAGATATGTTAATGAGTTTTCCCAAATGGGAATTCGGCTTATATTGCTTCTTTCCTACTTTAAAATGTCTCCCTCCTGAATCCCTTATATCATTGTCCATGTCATTCAGAAAAGTTTGGAGGCACTGGAGAGCAACTGAAGTGGCTGATGAAGTGGGGAGGGCAGCTATCACCAATCACATTACAGACACCTTGAGATATTAGTACCTATAAATGCTGTCTGGAAACTTTTCTCAAAATAGTGCTTTCCTTGTCAATAATTATACAGTTAAAAGAAATAAGTACTGTAGTTTTAAAAGAGAAATGATAGTTGAAAGAGGGTAAATGAAAATTTCCATCATATTTAAGCAGCTGTCATATTTTGCATTTTGTAATGAATAATTGGGCACAAGTGGTACTTTCAACAAAATTGCACGTTAGAGAGTGGATATCCAATATCTATCTTTCTGTTTATCACCCATCTCTTCAGGCTAGTTCTATGGATGAGGCAGGACTTATATCAAACCAGAAAGCTCATCTTAGTAGCAAGTCAGACATGCTCTTCTGGTTATGATCAGGATGGTGAAATGGTTATGGTTTCAGGCTTGGAACAGGAAAAATCTGGCTGTAAATCTGAACGTTTACTATGCTACTCTCATTAGCATGGTAAATTACCAGATGTCTTAAACTTTGCAGTAAGCATTACATGACTCATTTAACCTCTGTCCTGCATAGCAATGGTCCGAATTATAAGTTGAGGCATATCTGTATTTCAGAATTCTCTTCTGGGTGCACTGTTCTTCTTCTTTTCCTTAAATAACATGATAGAAGACATACTCAGCAAATTTACAGGCAAGACAAAGCTGAGGTGTTGGGGGGCAAGGGAAATTGCTAACACCTCAAAAGACAACCTCAGAAATGAAGGAATTCTTCACACTGAGTAAGTATACTGTCCATGGGACCATTGCTGCCTCAGGCTTTAGTTATTCACTTGTGGGATCTGAGTTGTCAGTGACCAACCAGAAAAAGACTCATGATGGACAGGTTGATGAAAATGTCAACACAGTGCACCGCTGCTATAAAAAAGGACAAATTTGACATTTTGTTTAATTAAGAAAGGAATTGAAAAAGGAATTACTGACAAAATAAAGCTGTCATAGGAATCTATAATGAAATTGCATATGATTCTGATAATCACACCTATAGAATGATAGTTTAGAAGTAAAAAAAATGTACAGAAATAGGCAGCTCCCTTATGAAGACAGATTACAACTTGAATAAAGCAGACTTATTTTATTTATTTAATAATACAATTTATATGCTGCCTGCCCACCTCATGGTAAAAGTGATTCTGAGCAGCTCCCAAGTGAAAAAGAAAACAACAGCTGTGGTTTGCAAGGCTTCGGTGGTGGCAGGAATCTGCAATCGTGCGCGGTTCCTGCTGCATTTGCTGCTGGAGTGCCCCCGATCCAGCTGGATTTGGGGGCTATAGTTACCCCGTAAAGATAACTGGAGACTCAGCAGGGGTCTGAGGGAATCGCAACCCCCTCTCCTCAGCTGGCTTAACTCCCTTTTCCAAAAGTGGTGGAGCGGCAATCTGTAATGGCCACCACAAAGAAGCTTTCATCCGGATAAGAATGTGCAGGAGGAAGCTGAGAAAGTAAAAGTTTTTGGCTAACCGGGATGACAAGTAATATTTAAATACCCTGGAATTTAAGTTTTATTAAAGATACATCGTTCCTATGAGATGGAAGAAGCGGCAAATGAAAGTAAAAAGGAAAGTTTGTTTTTTCTCACTCTCCTTCCTTACGGTGATAGCAAATGAATGGAGAAATTGGAAAAACCCGTTTTGGCATCAGCAGGTAATCAAATTGAAAATTGAAGCTAAGGGGACAATAAAGATTTCTGAGCATTGAAAAAAAAACTTTTTTTTTTGCTATAAGTGGGAAGGGAGAGGAAAAGAACGAACATTAAAATTTTGTTGGAGGAGGCTGCCTGGAATTTATAAGATTAGAGCGAAATTGTAACAAAACTTCTAAAAGATATATTTCAACTGGAGCTTTATAACTGAACTATAACCCCAGAAAGAGAAAATATAAAAGAAGAAAGGTGCTAAATGAAATAGACTGTGTGTATTTGGATTGCTTGGTGACTTTGGGACTTTTGGAAATTATTATTTGAAAGACTAAAAATATTTGGGTTTTTTTAAAAAAACTTTTATACAATGGCACTACTTGTTGATGAACTGAAAATTGAATTTAAAAAGCTAAAAGAAGAGGATCAAGAAGGGAAGAGCTCTTCTGGATCTGTTTTCCATTTTTTAGAAATGGCGATTTATACTTACAGATAACAAGAACAAGAAGATTGGATGAAGAAGAAGCCATCTTTAATGAACAAATCATTTTAGCCAGGGAAGAAAAGGGAAAGAGGGGAAAGAGAATGGAGAATTTAAGATTTAAAAAACAACCAAAAAGGGAAAATAAAATGAAAAATCGATATAATGTTAGAAAGCAACAGAAAAGAGAAACACAGAAGAAGGTGGAGATTAAGAGACAAGGGGGTAAAAAGACAGGATTGGAGAAGAAAGGAAGGGAAAAAGGAAGAGAAGTTACAAAGGTTTAAAACAAGATGTAAGAAAACAAGATTCTATTCAGAGATAGTGCGTAAAATATGATTAAAAAGGGATTCTGCAAGTACATAAGATTGTATTGTTGTATTTAATTTGAAATAATGTTGAAAATTGGATTTATAATAGAGCTTAATTTGCTATGGATTATTGTTTAATTATATTATAAATTTATTATTCTTTTTATTTTATAATATAGTAAGTCGTTTCAGAATGTACTAAGCAGAACCAGAATGAAAGTATATATTATTCTAAAATGTTAAATTTAGGGGAAAGACTTAAAGATGTTATATTTAATCTGTGATTACAGGAGAATTTTTGTGTTAATCAGAAAAGATAAATAGAAAATTGAAACAGAACAGACAAAAGATATACTAGGAGACAGGGGGTAAAGGCAGGATTGGAGAGGAAAAGAAGGGACAAAGGGAAGAGAAGTTACAAAGGTTTAAAAACAAGATGTAAAGAAACAAGATCTATTTAGTGATACTGGGTAAAAATATGATTAAAAAAGAAAGTACACAAGATTGTATTGTTGATTATATATTTGAAATAATGTTAGAAAACTGGATTTAATAATAGAGTTTAATTTGCTATGGATTATTGTTTTATTATATTATAAACTTATTCTTTTTTTATTCTATAATATAGTAGGTAGCTTTAGAATGTACTAAGCAGAATCAGAATGAAAAGTAATATTATTTTAAGTGTTAAATTTAGGGGAAAGATTTAAAGTGTCATACTTCAATCAGTGATTACAGGAGAAATTTTGTGTTAATGAGAAAAGATAATAGAAAAATTGAAATAGAACAGAAAAAAGAAATATGCATAATGATTTAAATTGAGTGAAATAAATAAAATAGAATTAGAGAGTGAAAAGAGGGGAGAAGCTATAATAGAGAATGTAGAATGGTAAATAAGATATGAAATTGGATAAAAAGTGAGCATGAATTTTGAAATTTATGTCTGTATAAAAAGATGTAACCCAGGACTAAGCCGCTTTCCAAAAAGAAGTTTTATGTTTTTATGTTTTGGATTTTGTTTGTGTATGTTTGTTTATTGAAAACTGATAAAAAATTTCTAAAAAAGAAAACAACAAAAATCCTTACAAAAATATGAAAAGTTTAAGAAAGATAGAAAGAGCAGTCTCAAACCACTGAACACCCCCAGGTCTGTGTCCCACTATTGGATCCCCTTGCTACTTGGCAGAGCCACGTCCTTAATGTCTTCTGGAAGGCCAGAAGAGTAGGACCTACTTCAGTTCCAAGGGCAAGATGTTCCATAGGGTGGGCCCAATGACAGAAAATACTTTCTTCCTAGACCCCAAAAGACGACATTCTTTAACTAAAGGGGCCCATAACAAGTCCTTTTTCCTAGACTGGTGGGACAGGTCACTTTTAAGTTCAGAATAAATATTTAATTTCATGCAGCTACCTGCATTGTTCATCCCAGTTCAGAAACAAACCTAGTAGGAAACAAAATGCTAACATTATACTGCAGGACACGCAGGAACTTTCTTACCATGAGTTTCTTTTATTCTTCACCACTGCTTTTATTAACCTTTTAAAACAAGGCTGAATGTTTTTCAGACTTTCTTTCAGATGATTTTCCCCAGTATAGATTTGTTCTGTCCGGAAAAGAAGCACGTGAGACCAGGTTCCAATTAACAACTCTTTATTTCGTTAACAGCAACAGTAACGGAACATTGGCTCAAGCCATGGCAGCCCTTTATATAGAGGCTTGCCTGCCGGTTTGTAGCCAATGACATCAATTTAATCTTGCCGCCTTTGAGCGGCTTCTTGGAATGGTTCCTAATGAACCAATCCACTACTGGCCTTTTTTGGCCAATCAGAATTGACTACTTGGAACCTTCCAAGTTAT
>BHFT01015589.1:0-30929 GCA_004320025.1 Laticauda laticaudata
GGCAGTAGCCTTGGAGGTGACACACAACAGCATCAGCAAAGTGGTCAGAGAAGTGGTGCAGGCCATCATTGAAAAACGTGCGGAGCTCCTCCATTGTCCCTACCACTGAAGAAGGCTGGAGGAAACTTGCAGAACAGTGGTATCAGGCGAAACTTTCCCCACTCGTTGGAGCCATAGACGGGAAGCATTGGCCGCAAAGATCCACCCAACTCAGGGTCCTCTTTATTACAACTACAAGGCTTCTCAGAATCATCCTCTTTAGCCATGGTTGAGGCTGACTACAAGTTCATCGACATCGATGCTTTCAGGCAACGGGTCAGCTTAGATGGCCACGTATACAACGCCTTGTGCCACAAGGAGGGCTGGAATGCAACCCTCTATGGGTTTTTCCAGATCCAGACCCCCTACCCAATTGACACACAGATGTGCCCTACTTCATCGTGGGTGATGACGCCTTCTCCCTCCAGAACCTACCTCATGAAAGCCCTACAGTTCAAGATAACCTCACCCGTGAAGAGAGATCTTCAACTACAGGCTGTCCAGGGCAAGCGCGCGTTGGTGGAGAACGCTTTGGGATCCTGGCCAACAGTTCCAGTATACTTCTCACCAACCATGCAGCATTCACCCACAGACCGTGAGGAGCATTTCATGGAAGCTTTGCTGATCTGCACAATCTCTGCGCACCCGCATACCAGTGTTGCGGAACAGGCTTGTTGATCCAACAATGGGGAATGGGACATGGAGCCTTGGGGAAATGGAGGCAGGCGCGAACCTGAGTAGACACTGTGGATCCACAAGGCCCCAACAGAGCTTCACGTTGAGGTGGAAGAAGCAGTGCAACCTCCTAGAAACACTGGTGCAACTTCCCAGCTGGAGCAGTAGGAGTGCAAAGACAGATGTAGAATGGGTTAATGGATGCTCCTTTGAGCTGTCTCATAACACTGATGAGATTGCTTCCATGTATGGTTGAGTGGTCCTCCAATGAATAAGGACATTAATAAAAGCTTTGTTTATTTTGAAATGTGTTGATCAATTGAATAAAATTGTTTATTGATAAAAAAAGGACCATATTGTGTGGCAACTGGAGGGTGGACCAATACAGTCCACTATGCTTGCACTGGAGGTTTATTCTATCCCACAGCTATCCTAACCTATCCACAACTATCCTTACCCAGTCCCAAAACTATCTCTTACCTATCTCCCACAGCTATCCATTACCCATCCCACAACTATCCTTACCCATCCACAAACTAACCTTACCCATCCCACAAGCATGCAAAGGCTTAACCATTGTTTTCAAAGTTTTTCACCAACACTTCATGGAAGTAAATAAAATGAACCAAGTGTGGTGAAGCAAAAGATAACCTTTATTAATAACTGTCTTCAGTAAACTAGATATGACTTTATTAAAAAAGCAAATGAACCAATAAAGTGTTTAAGCAAAGATAAAGTGAACAGTTAACAACTCAAGTCTCTGGCACTATTCTCAGTCACGTCTGATGGCATGTCCATGCGTCTCACTGTCCAAACGGCCAGGGACTGTGGAGGTGGCTTGGCTGGACTGCTGCGTCTGACGTGCCATGGAGTGCTTGGCCCCGGAGAGTAAAAACAGGGGATGGGTGTTCAGGAAGCCTCTCAGCTGACTCAGTCCCATGAGGTTGAGAGGCCCTTCATGAAATGGAACCTGGGATGTATAGACCCAAGAACTGATGACAGATAGTTCCATTGAGGGGCTTGGCGGTGGGGTGGGAGGAAAGAGTTGGAGAGGAGTGTAGTGGGCTTTCTGGTTGCCAGCTGGGCGCAGGTGAGGCAATCTGTGGTGTGCGATGAAAACCTGCGGCCCCGGACAGGGGAAGGGCTGCCTCTGCTGTGGGAATCCGGTACTCGTAGCCTTGGCTAGGCTGAGGCGGCTGGTTGAAAGCCGTGGAAGGGCTGCTGACATCGCCTAGGGTGGAGGAGCAGACCAGGACTGGGTCAGAGCAGGTTCAGCTGGGCCCTGAGGGTTGTGCAGAAGTGCTGCTGATTACTTCTGGCTTCATGCACCTGGTTACTGGGCCACGGGTAGGTCCATTGAGGGTCTGTCACGTAGGTGATGAAGGCTTCCGGTTGAGCATGGTATGTCACCTGTGGACCAGCTGAGAGAGAAGGATCTTTGCTGGTTGATTGTTGTCCCTATCTCCAACAGGATAGTGTGGCTCTGGCCCTCCAGTCTGCTCTGCCTCTCTGCCTGCTTTCTTGTTGGGGTGGTCAGCTGGGCGGTGGGGATCGGGTTGGTCTCTGGTGGTTGCTGCTTCTTCCTCCATTTGTGACAGGGATCCTCCACGGTCCTCATTGGCATGTGGAGTGCAGCTGTCGGGGCGCGGTCTGTGCTGTGGGGCCCTCCGAAGAATCTGCCTGGACACGAGTAGGTGTTCTCCTGGCTGGAAGAGGACTCGGCTTGTCTGTGGGATGTCTGAGGAGAGGTTGTCAGAGGGGCTGCTCCTTGGTGGCGGACCCTCACTCCAGGAAGCTGCACTTTGGGCCATGACGTACACTCCCGGTCAGTGAACTTGACAGTGGCCTGCCCCAGATTTCTGAGCGTGTTGAGCTTGCCATACCAGGTGTGCATGTGCTTCCACCATCCCAGGAGTAGGTTCTGAAGTGTAGCCCAGGCCCTCTGCCTTGTCCCTCCAAGCTGCCTGCTTCCTCTTGGTGTCGTGAAGGCGTCTGTGGCCCGTGGCTCCACAGGTACTTCATTCTCCTCAGCCATTCCAGCCCACCTCATCCTCATGCTCCTTGGAAAGGGTGTACTGTTTCCTACTCATCCCTTCTCCTTCCCTTGCCTCTTCCTCCCTACTAGCAGGGGCTTCCAGCTAGCCAGCGGCCTTCAGGGGCTGAGCAGCAGGACTTTGAGGGCCTTGGGCTGCGTCCACCACAGCAGCCAGCAGCAGAGAAGCACACAGCAGCACCAGCAGCAAACCCAGGGCCCAAGGAGGGGAAGGCCAAACCAAGGGGCCGCCACCACCAGCAGCAACAGGAGAAGCACCAGACAGGCAACAGAGAAGCACCAGCACCACCAGCAGAGAAGCACCAGCAGCAGCAACACCAGCAGCAACACCCAGCAGCCAGCAGGAAAAGCACCAGGTCAGCACCAGCAGAGAGAAGCACCAGCACCAGCAGCACCACCACACCACCAGCAGGCAGAAGTACCAGGAAGCTTCACAGTCAGTGCCAGGGGGTGGAGTGTGGTGGTCTGTCCTTCTTGCAGGGCTGGCAGGAGTAGGCACAGGCCTCCTCTTCTTCCCTGACTGACAAAACCATGAGTGTTCTTTCAGATGTCTCTGGCAGCGGTTTTTCCTCTGAATGGTGACTGTTTGCAAGCTGCATCTTTTATATCCGTGCGAAAAAAAGAGAAAAAAAAAAAAAAAAAAAAAAAAAAATGCTGATACAATCATCCTTCCCCACCATGTGCAGTGAACACTTTTGCATCCGCTACACATTCCTCTACGCATCCCTATGCATTCCTATAGGCGTCATGATGCATCCGCGTCATCCACTACGCATCCGCTCTTTCGCTATGCATCCGCTTCGCAATATCTCCCCGGAAGCCCTTCGGAGTGTCATCCGCTTCCATCCGCTGTCATCCGCTAGGCTTCCTACGAACATCTGCTTAACATCTCGCTATTGTACTACCCCGTCCGTTTCCTTTCCGTTCTTTCCGTTCTGTTTATGCAAATTTGGGGCACTTTTTGGAGCAGTTAACAATGGATGGAGCCACTCCCGAAATTTTGCTCATCCGCTGTGTCCTTTTTGCATATGTTTTGCATCCGTCGGCCAGTGGGACCTAGCCATAACCTGGTTGTCTTACTAAGAGGTTGCACAAACACTGCAGTAGATGAGCACTTAATATAGTGAATAAATGAACTGCTTGGACCAAAGGATGAATGTGTAAATGTACAACTGACTGGAGAACTCAGCTAAAGTCACTGTATTAATTATTATACATCTAATAATATGCTATTATGATTTTGATAACTCAACATATCATATGATATGCTTGGTTTGGCCTAGCAAGTTGTGGGAATGCAGTCAATGCCACTTTACACAATAAACTATCAATGGCTTCATGCAATCTGTGAACTGACCCACTGCCTCTCCTTCTATTTTATACAGTTTGTATCCCTTTGGGTAGAAAATAGTGTCAAATAATAAGGCAATATCATAGGAGGCTCTCATTATCTTGGAGGAAATCCTTTAAGCTCAGAATTGTGGGGACTGCAGCAACTGGAATTCACAGCACAGAAATGCAGCAGAAGTTTGCTTAAAAAAACCAATTCTATAAAATATAGAAGATTAAAAGTACAAACTCGTTATAACTGTATGTTGAAAATCTGTTTCTCCAGATGTCAAATACTCTGGTTTGAATGTGATCCAAGAGCCCTCTTTAATCTGTGTACATCATTTCTTTCTCTACTCCTGCTCTTTGAATGAGTACTTTCAAGAGCCCTCAGCCTTTTCAGAAACATAAACACACACACACACACACACACACACACACACATGAGTGTGAATGCTTATAATGTGAAGGTTGCAGTTCTCAGATTTCTTATTCTGGAAATGTTCTCCTGAAATAATCAAGGCTATTCCAATGGAGGAAGCTTGAAAGGATTTATGCTGACTCTGGTCAGAATAAAATGTTAGCTGGTGATACTTCAGAAATGTGTATCTAGGCTGTTAAAACATTTCTAAATCACCTTTCCATTGCTCTCACTTTACATATTAAGCAAATCCTCTTTGATAGAACACTAAAGGTTGACCAGACCCATAAATAGTCCTCACTAGCATAACTCATTTTTACTTTGAAAGACTGACAAGGCTAACAAAACAGCTTATTGGAATTAAGGCTATTGTTCTTCCAAATACCTGCCATATGTCAGAGACAATAATGCTACGCAGAGTCCTTGAGTTCAGTGCCAGCTTGATTTTCTTTACCTTTGTCTCAGCAGTTTTAAACTTGAAAGCCATGTAGACATAACGAGGAAAAGGAAAGGACAGCAAGGCAGGTAAGAACTGGAACTACAATATTAGCTGAAAGAAGCCAAGATATTTTTTCCCTAGTATTGGATGAGACAAATGGCATTATCAGATTAAAGTGAACTGGGGCAAAAGCCATCTGCGAGCTGGCTCTAAGCTGCTCAAATTCAACCTAACTGTCCTTTAACTCATCATGGAATGGCCCAACGGCTTTTGGAAATGATGAGTCAAAACAGTTCTCAAATCACTTTGCTGTTAAAAAAAAAATAGCAGCTAATCTATATTTTCAGTTGTTCATTTCTCTCCAATATTAGATCACAGAATGTAGACCGCTTATTTAAATTTGCTTTTCCAAATCATAAAATATATTTAATAAATCCTATTGAAGTGTGTGTGTGTGTGTGTGCATGAGTATATTAATATATATGAGCCAGTCTGGTGGTGTGGTTAAGGCTAAAAACCAGGAGTCTGAGAATTATACTCCTGCGTTGGGCACGAAGCTTGCTGAGTGCCTTTGGGTCAGCCTCCATCTCTCTCTCTCAATCCTAAGAAGCAGTCAGTAGCAAGCATCTTCTGAAAAATCTTGCCAAGAAAACTACAGGAAACCCAGATAGTCACCAGAAGTAAAAGAAAAAAAAAGAAAAACTGACTAAAGATGTCTGTATGTCTATGTGCACGTGTGTGTGTGTGTGTGTGTACATGTATGTGTGTGTGTGTCTGTGTATATGTATAGTTGCATTATGTATATTGTATAAAGGACTTTGATTCATCACTCTGGCAGTATTTACAATATGTTGACTAGAAAGACCTTGGCAAAATCTCAGCTAGTTATTTTTTGCCACCTTTCTTTTAAGTAGAGGACAGATAGCTAATACGGATAGTCTCTGTATCAGCTTTTCTCAGACTAGATGTATAAAATTAACTCCCACACTAGCTGAGCATTCTCATGTATTTGGAAAGACCAAACCATAGCTGAAGCATACAATAATTGGTGTCTGCCTATGCATGTGTATATGAACACACAACGCACACATACATGTACACTTATGAAATAACAAACAGGAAGCACTGATGGAGAACAGTGCTTTGCTGTTTGAAAAGGAAGGAAATTATGGTTACCCCATTCTTCCCCCCCACTGTTAGTTTCTTTTTTCCAAAAAGCACATTATTATTGTTCAGTAGGAAACTGCAGCCATTGTTATGACATCTTTGCTTCAGTAATTCTGTATTGGATTTGTAATGGCCAGAAGCCAATGTAATGTTTCAAGGACACCTTTCCAATGCACTATTCACCAACAGAAATTATATTTTTGTGGGGAATTCAGTCCACCCAGGAAGTCCAGGAACACCATAATTTAGCAAGGGGTTCCAGGAAATGTTCTATATGGATCTTATCTGATTGGTTTCAATATAATATATATTGCATTCTTTTTTATTCATTTTAATTTATTTATATCCCATCTTTGTTATTTTTATAAACAACTTTTATAAACACATTTAATACTCCTCCTTTTATTTTCCCCACCATCATATTATTATTATTATACTCCATTGTGCATCCGGCACATGTCATACATCCAAGGAATAGTTGTTAATAGTTGCTCTTAGCTTTAAAGATATTGGTCCTGGTGGAATGACAGTACTGTGTATGCATTTGTAATCTTTAGGGATTGTGCTGGGAAAGCACTTGCATTTTACTGCTTAATAACATGTAGACCAGAGAGTTACAAGAGATGGTTGATGTAATCCCAACCAAAAACAATCACCTTCTCTTCTCAGCATTTATTCTCTCATCAATTTTATTGCATCTTTACCAAATGTTTACACATCATACATTTGAATTAATAATCCTCAAAGGGTTTTAAATAAGCTTAATTCACCTCCTATTCCTGAAAAAGCAGCAGAAACCTGGGTTAACCTTGTAAATAAAATATTTCTTTACTTTCCCAGCAGTCAGGCTAACCCTTTGGTTTCCTTCCTAAATAGAAATGGAACCAGAGACCCCATGTGTGGGGCTGATGGGGGGGGGAGGAGGAAGTGTAGAATTATTTCTTTTAATTCCGCACAACTGACTTGAACTGATCTCTCCATTTTATTTCCGCTATTTTTCCTCCCACAGCATGTGGCAAAAAAAGAAGAAGGAAACGATCCTAAGAAGCAACCTGGAAAGTATGACCTAATCTAAAAAGACAATACTTTCATTTGGAGAAACTTGGCCCATTTCCTGAATTAGATTTTATAATATCATGCAAGCAATCACTGTGCCATTGTATGGCTTAAATGCCTTTTAAAAAAAAGCAGGTATTGCAACATTGAGCAAGACTTGGCAGCCAAGCAATCAGGCAGTTAGCTGCAAGAGAGAGAAAAGAAAGAGAATGCTATGCTAGTAATGAAGAGCTCTTGACCAATGAGCTTTAAAAGGGATGTAGACATTTGGTGTAAACAAACTGTCCTGGAGACAACCATTAGTGGGCAGTAGTGCAATTTACAGGCAGGCTGTGAATGTGTGTCAAATATGTTATTTTAAGGCATTCTGTATTTTATTTTTTAGTTGTCGATCTTCCTTCCTCCCTGCCAACGTTGAGCCCTTGTTAAAATAGCAATTCCTCCAACATTGTGGTAGCATGTATTTTTCCCTCCATCTTAATTGTAGCATTGTGTTCGTACTGTAAATGTTTTGCTCTGGTGCTTACTTCATGGGATGCGAATTGTGCCCAAATTGTTTCACTTTCAAAAGAGAGAGAGAGAAAACAAGGGAGAGAACCTAACAATGGCTAGTAAATGAGCATGTTTACTCCATGAATTCACAACTTAGTTTCAATTCTATCTGTTGCCATTCTGAAAAAAAGGTGAAGAATTTCTTTACATTGTTAGGCCTCAAGAACATGTGAAACAAAAGTTGCTACAGTTTCTTTTTCTTTTCCTTCTTGGAGGTGGTGGTAAAAATTTGTCATTTTCTTCTTCCTGTAGCATATTGTAAGACAAATCTCATCAACTTTGGACAAGGCCAACAAATCAGAGCTACAAAATTAGACAGCCACCAGAGGGCAGCAAAAAGAGAGTTCTTTGTGTATTTTAGTTGTGAACTGTTACTTGTCCAGGTTTTTTGCAACCTCTCCCCCTCACCGCTCTTCCCCCCCACACACTGTGGAAGAATGGATGCAAAAATTGATGGAGCTGGCAGAGGTGAGAAAAATAATTGTTTTAATGATAGAAAATTATATATCTAGTTTTATTTCTGAAAACTGCTGCTAGGTTTTTCTGCCCAAGACAGAAGGGAAATGACTTTGGGTTTATTGAGTAGATTAATTTGTTGTTACAGGAATGGCTAATACTTATTAAGTACTTAAAATAAAAAAAAGTTGAGGCTGTAATTTTATTTTGTATTTTACTTCACAGAAAAAAGTTGCCCTGAGTAAACTCAGTTTCCCCCTTCCTCTTTATTCCACACTTTTCTTTCCCATTACTTTCACTTTCCCATTTCCTTACTATCTTTATTTTCATTGGTATTTTATATCACAGTAATCTCAATAAAATTTAAATCTGACAGTTTTTTTACAACCCAACGCTTTTAGTACTCCTGATGTATTTGTGGGATAACCATTCCCAGCATGTACTTAATGTACTTGCTCATTATCTATCCACTGTTGACTCAGCTATTGGGATAATTTCCAACTGGTCATATAGATATTTGCAGTCATGACAAAAAGACATCCTTCCTCCTCCTTCCCTCCTTTCTCTCCTTCTCTTCTCCAGCCCAATTATGCTTCAGGTGTGTGGTTTCCCCACCCTCCCATCTTGTGTTCTTAAACTTTGTCAGATTGTCTTAATAAAGGTTCAGTTTTTTTAGCTGCTGCCTGCTATTTGGGATGCTTTCCATATTGATTGAAATCAATTGCCTTTCAAGTCTTTAGTATGAATAATCATGCAACAAACTCCCAAGAAAGCTTAGACAGGCAGAACAAATTCAGCTGTGTTTGGATAAAACCCAAAACTTGACTGTTTTGAAAAGATGCTATTGATTTTGGTGCAAAATCTTCAAGAGGAGGAGCATAATCTTTCTGTTCTTGAAACTGAATTAAAAGGCCTAAACCGTTATCTTTGTTGCTTTCTGATGACTTTCAGGTTTGGTATTTGTGGCCAATCTACTCTCCTGGGACCTCAAATTCAAAAATTCAGAGGATTAAGATTAGAGCAAGAAAAACAACTACAACTCTGAAGCCTTTTCCTTCTTTGAAACAAAAGTCTCTAGCGAGTCAAAGAGGAAGGAATGAAAAATATCACAGTGTACGTTTAAAGATACACTTAGTATATTAAAAAAAAAGTGAATTAGAGCTCCTTGTGAAACAAACTGTGAACAAGAACCATGCCATTTTTCCCCTGATCATATCTAGGATGATCTAATCTAGCAAATCTATCCGAGTACAACTGTTTTCCTTTTTCCTCTCCCCCTCTTCCCCCCACCCTGCTTGCTGAGCAGAGAACCTGGTCTTTTGTTCAATCTCCTTCTCATTCCCTTTCCTTGCTTGTCAAACTCCTATCTTCCTTCCTTTACCTTGAGGATAGATCACACATATTTACTTGCTTGCTTGTTGACTTTCCCACTCCTTACTTAATAGAATTTTTTTGGGAGTAGGGAGTGTGTCAACCCCAGCCTCTCAGCCCATCTTCTTAAAAGTCTAGCACTGTCTCAGACAGGGGTTCCCTTGGAGCAGAGATGCTTGGTGGAAGAGATACAGGGACTTGCTCTTAGCCCAGTCCTGTCCAGCTAACCCTCTATTTCTGGAAGACCTGGCAGATCAAGTTTTGTTGTGAGGGCACTATCATCAAGCCACCTTCTCTTCTTCGAATACTTGCCATGGTTCAGGCAGGGCACTGACACGATGTATGCAGCAGCCTGGCCTTTCCATTTATTCCATTTATTTATTTGTCAAACATGTACAAGATAACAAGTATAAGTATGAACATAAACAAGAACAAAGGCATTAAATTCAGATAAATGGGGACAGTAAGACAAGGATGGTGCGCTTGTGCATGATCCCTCTAAGGACCTCTTAGGAATGAGGTGAGGACAGCCTTCTCTGATGTTGTACCCTGCAGATGTATTAGGATGTTCCTGCACAACTTCAGCTATGGGACATGCTGGCTGAAATCCTGAGAGTTGTAATTGCAATGAATATACAGAGCAACAAATAGAGGAAGGCTCCATTTTTCACACTTACAACCATTGCAGCATCCCCATCGTCATATGATCAAAATTCAGATGCTTGGCAACTGGTCCATACTTACGATGGCTGCAATGTTGTAGAGTCACGTGATCAGCTTTTACGGTGTTCTGACAAGCCAAGTCCATAGAAAATCCAAATTTACTTAACAACCATGTTTACTAACTTAACAAATGCAATGATTCACTTAACAACAGTGGCAGGAAAAGTCGTAAAATGAGGCAAACTCATTTGGCAAATGTTTCACTTAGCAAGATAAATTTTGGGCTCCATTGTGGCCATAACTTGAGAACTACCTGTTGTGTACTTGTGCATTTCCCCCAAAAAAACATATACGGTAATTTGAATGTTGAATTGTGATTATTCGATGAAGTCTTCAGAAGTTAACAGCATAACAGGATAAATCTTGTAGTTAGGAGAGTATATAAAAAGATCAAAGAGGAAGGCTTTAGGAGAAAACAGAACAGCTTGAATCCAAAGAAATCTTGGAAGAAATTTGAATGCTGAGATGAAAATGTAAGTTAAATTCATCGTTATGCAGTTACACGAAGTGTTAAAAATCAGATTCAAATGAAAAATATTACTATTGCAATCAAATTAACATTTGTCTTTAAAAGGCTTGCCACAAGAGGGCACACTAACAGATATAAGGCTTCTACAACCAAGCAAGAATAGTTTGTGTAGGAAGGGCAAAAGAAACATTGCATCACCATTTTCCTCAAAATATTTTTAAAATAAGAAGTCAATTCTCTGAAAGAATTTGACCCACTAAAATGGATTTGGTTTTCAAGCATATGAAGGGCTCTTAGCTGATCCAGATGATGTTTCTCTTTAAATGAGGCTTTTTATTACACTGAGTTACAGTCTAGCATTTAAAGTAGATTTTAGACAAGCATAATGGTTATTGTTTTATAATTTATAATTATTGCAATGTAAATGCCTTGTTACAACCTCACTAATACAATGCTGCAGAAATGTGTGTTTGTCTGTGCATTTATATGTACACACAGAGAGATATTTAACAGTTTTTGTAAGAGATCCTTGTGATAAAGTTATAGCCATTTACTCTGCAAAAAACAAGCATGCAAGAGTCTTATTAATGCATTTTTAGTGTACATACATAAAAACCAGCACTTCCATATCAATAAAACCAGATTCTTTTTAATTCTGCCTTGACAATATCCAGTGATTATATCCTCTTTAAGATCCTGAAAGGTCCCTGAAGGGCAGGGTGACTTCCATTCTATTTTCTATCAAGCTTTATTACTAACTGATCCATACAAAGTCATTTGTTGCATGTGTACATTTACCTATATTTATAGACTCTACATTTATAGACTGTATCTATAAATACAGTCATTTAGGTCCGCCTTGACTCCGTTGGTTTAATACATTTTTCTTTAGCTATCTCCTTAGACCAGGGGTGTCAAACTCAAGGCCTGTGGGACAGACCCGGCCTGCAGGGTACCTATATCTGGCTTGTGGGACCAGTCTGGAAATAGCAAAGGACCGGTGCCTCTGCCCCATTTTGGGCGGCAGAGTGCTGCAGGAGGCCGTCCAGGCTGAGAATGGGCCACGGGGACCCCATGTGCACCCCAACACATTGCATTGTGGCTGGAAGACTGCTGCAGGAGACTGCCCAGGCCAAAAATGGGCCAAAATGTTGTAAGTCGAAGACTACCTGTAGTCAGAATTTAGTTCAACAGGTGTAGGAAGGAAAAAACAAAACAGGGAAACCCATGTGTACCGTACAGTAAATACTTCATTCATAATCACTCAAGACAGATAGAATCATGCAGCTGTATAAGGAATGGTGTTTGAAGTTCATGCAACAGAGTTCATGCAACAGAGCCTAACTCTCACTTGGTTGTTGTTGCAACACATTTAATAAATCAACCACATTAAATCTATGGAAATCCAGATGATGAGCCCTGTATTTATTACTTGAACTACATAATTGGCCAATGAATGAGTTGATGAGCAGTGAAATATTTAACTATTAAAGCCCATGTCCCACTGCACCAACGGATGCAAAGAGGATGTAAAATGGACAAAAAAGCTTGCCATCCATTGAAAACGCGATGCATCCATTGTGTAATCACTGCATATGTGTTTCATACACTCTATCCCTCGAGCATCCTTCCACTGAGATTTCATCCGCGCAAGAAGTTTTAAGCTGCACAAAACTTTTTGAGCAGATGAACTTTCCGTCGCGTACGATGTACATCACGACATATTCGGGCAACAACGTTCTATGTCCGTAATCATCCGTTAAACGTCCGCTGTATTCCTCTTGGCATCCTCTGGACATCCCTCAACTCACATCCGCTGCAGCTGAAAATGGAAAGGGAGGAAACAAAAGGTACACGGAATGTCCACACAGCGTTATATAGCACAGAAATAGAAAGGATGTAAGCGGATGCATTTCGTATATAAAACATTAAAACGGACAAAAGTTTGTATATGGGATGTATCTCGGATATTTAGGATGTCTGCAGTATGTCTGGAGTATGTGGAAGGACCCTAGCGGAAAACCATATTTCCTATAAAAAGGGGAGGAAATCAACTGGAATCTCAGTATGAGTCCAGCAGCCATGGTAAACAGACCTCTTCACCCTTGGTCTTGCTCTTCCACATATTTCCATATGATCCACCATGGATCATAACACAGTCCTTAGGTAGCTGCGATCATTCAACACCAGAACCAAGCCCTGTTCAGACTGTTTCACCTTTTCTACATGGGGAGAAGAAGGAGACGTTCAAGAGCTGTGTGGGTCGAGGATGGATCGGGAGAAGAATGGAGTTTGGACTGTATGACAAGCTGATGGTGGAGCTGAGGAATGAAACCTCGTGCATTCCAGCACTTCATGAGGATGCCACCAGCCATGTTTGATGAAATTGTGGAGCGTCTGAGACCCAGGTTGACCAGCAGAGCACCAACTTCTGTCCCAACCTGGACCCTGGACTGAAGGCACCTGGCCTCTGGAACCACACACAGAAACATGCAGTATGCCTGGAGGGTGCCAACAACACCATCAGCAAAGTGGTCAGAGAAGTGGTACAGGCCATCATCGAATAATACATGGAGGAGCTCCTCCATTGTCCCACCACTGAAGAAGGCTGGAGGAAAGTTGCAGAACACTGGTATCGGAGGTGGAACTTTCCCCACACCGTTGGAGCCATAGATGGGAAGCACGTGGCCTGCAAAGTTCCAGCCAACTCAGGGTCCTCTTATTACAACTACAAGGGCTTCTTCAGATCATTTTCTTTGCCATGGTTGATGCTGACTACAAGTTCATGTACATCGATGCTTCAGGCAAGGTCAGCTTCAGATAGCCAGGTATCCAATGCCAGTGACCTCAAGGATGGGCTGGAACACAACCTCATCATGGTTTTCCAGATCCAGACCCCTACCCCAATGACACACAAGATGTGCCTACTTCATTGTGGGTGATGACACCTTCTCCCTCAGAACCTACCTCATGAAGCCTACAGTTCAAGATACCTCACCCGTGAAGAGAGGATCTTCAACTACAGGCTGTCCAGGGCAAGTGGGGTGGAGAATGCCTTTGGCATCCTGGTCAACAGGTTCCAGGTACTTCTCACCACCATGCAGCATCACCCACAGACTGTGAGGAGCATCGTGGAAGCTTGCTGCATCCTGCACAATCTCATGTGCACCCGCTACCCAGTGTTGCAGAACAGACTTGTGGCCCGTCAACAAGGGAATGGGGACATGGAGCCTGGTGAATGGAGGCAAGGACTAAACCTGATAGACACTGTGGATGTAACAAGGCCCCAACAGAGCTTCACTGAAGGGACATCACCTGGGGTGGAGAAGCAGACCTGGACTGGGTAGGAGCAGGTTCAGCTGGGCCTTGAGGGTTGTGCAGAAGTGCTGTTATCTTCTCTTTCATCACCTGGTACTGGGCCACGGGCAGGTCCATGAGGATCTGGCTCACGTAGGTGATGAAGGGCTTCCGGTTGAGCATGTATGTCGCTGTGGACCAGCTGAGAGAGAAAATCTGTGCTGGTCTTGATTGTGTCCCTGATCTCCAACAGGACAGTGTGGCTCTGGCCCTCCAGTCTGTCTCTCTGCCTGCATTCTGTGGAGGTGGAGCTGGGGTGGGTGGGGGTTGGTCTCTGGTGGCTGCCGCTTTCCTCCATTTGTGACAGAGGTCCTCCATGTCCTCCGGCATGGGGAGTGCAGCTGTCGGAGGGTCTCTTGCTGTGGGGCCCTCCGAAGAACACCTGCCTGACAGTGTAGCTGTCTCCTGGCTGGAAGAGGACTGGCTGTCTGTGGGCTGTCTGAGGGAGAGGGTTGTCAGAGGGGCTGCTCCTCGGTGGCAGACCTCACCCTCCAGGAAGCTGCACTTGACCATGATGTATATCTCCCGGTCAGTGAGCTTGACAGTGGCCTGCCCAGATTTTTTCAGGTGTAGCTTGCCATACCAGGTGTGCATGTGCTTCCACCATTCCAGGAGTACATCTGCAGTGTAGCCCAGGCTCTCTGCCTTGTCTCTCCAAGCTGCCTGTTTTTCTCTTGATGTCACGATCGAGTCTGTGGCCCTTTCTCCACAGGTACTCATTCTCCTCAGCCATTCAACACCTCATCCTCATGCTCCTCGGAAAGGGTGTACTGTTTCCTCTCTCCCTTCTCCCTGCTTGCCTCTAGCAGGGGCTTCAGCAGGGCCTTCAGGGGCTTGGGCAGCAGGGCTTTGAGGGCCTTGGGGCTGATCCACCACAGCAGCAGCACCAGCAGCACCAGCGAGGAGAAGCACAGCAGACCACCAGCACCACAGGAGAAGCACCAGCAAGGAGAAGCACCAGCACGTAACCCAGCAGCAAAACCACCAGCAGCAGGAGCACCAGCACCAGCACCAGCAGCACCAGCAGCTTCAGAGTCAGTGCCAGGGGTGGGATGGTGGTTCAGTCCTTCTTGCCAGGGCTGGCAGGAGTAGGCACAAGCTTTCTCTTCTTCCCTAACTGACGAACCATGGTGTTATTCGAAGATGTCTGTGGCAGCACGTCTTTCCTCTGATGCTGACTGCTTGCGATCTGCATACTTTATATTCACGGAGGTGACACAATTCATCCTCCCGCATGCGCAGTGAACGTTTTGCATCCGCTATGCATCCGCTTTGCTTCCTAGGCATCCGTGATGCATCCGTGTCATCCGCTACGCATCCGCTCCTTCCGCTATGCATCCGCTTTGCAATTCTCCCCCAGAAGCCCTTCGGAATGTGTCATCCGCTTCCATCCGCTGTCATCCGCTTAGGCTTCCTACAACATCCATTAACATTCTCGCTACATAATAATCCCCGTCCGTTCCTTATCCATTCTTTTCCATTTTGTTTATGCAATTAGGTCCACACTTTTGGAGCGGATAACAACTGATTGAGAGCCACCCCTGAAATTTTGCTCGTCCGCTGTGTCCTTTTTGCATATGTTTTGCATCCATCGGCCAGTGGGACTTAGCCTTTAAATATGTCAAATAATGTCCTGTTATTTTTATATCTTTTCTGCATCATTAACTACCATACTTGTCCTTCTCAAATGGAAAAGGCAATATATCTGGTATTCACCTGGAATATCTTCTCAAACATTAAAATCTTCAAATTAGCAAAGTCCCAATTTTTCTAACAGTATAAGGGAAGGCTGGTTAATAAATTCATATCAGTAATAGTAACACAGCAGCAAAGTTGACATTTAATCAAAGACAGCTAAGACTATGTCAAAGAAGATGTGTGTGTCATGCTCATTTTACTGGTAGATGACTTCCGATCATATTAGAAAAATGTAAAACAAAAAAGAGTGTATTTAAGCAGGAAATATCTGCATGGAAGAACATCTGGAAGAAAGAGAAGACATAATATCAGTGCAAAGTGGCTGTGGTGCCTGAAAGCTGACCGCAGCAACCCCTCAGAACAGGAACTAGTCATCAATGCAGTATCAGAAATCAAACAGTGGGTCAAGAACATAAATAGCTGGGCAGCACTTGGTCTGGATGTGAGCCTAAAGAAACAGATAATTGTGGATGAATGTCTAACAGCACAGATGAACCAACAGCAGGCTCCCACCCAGATTGGCTAGCATAAAGAAGGATAATGCTGATCATGAAAAAAACCAAAAGAGAACAGCACTGTCCAACTCATAGCCAATGACCTATCTCCCTACAACATGGGAAATCCTATCTTAGTCACCAAGCTACTGGATCATATGAACCAGCACATAAGCACAGCTCAGAAGGGCATTGGGAGCCATGCCAGTGGCTCAAAAGTTCAGTTGTTCCTAGATGAAGTAGTTGCCCAGGGCTCAAGGTATAGCCATGTCAATCTGAGCACAACATGGATTGATTACAGGAAAGCCTGAGACTCAGTGTCACATACAGATAATTTTGAATGCCTGGCAGTATATAACTCAACAGGACACTAAGGAACTTTCTCAAGAACTCAGTGAGAGTGAAAGTGAAAGACAATGCTAGAAATCAACCTAAAACAGTTCACACAAGTGGCCAGGAAGTGTGGTATATAACAAGGTTATACATTTTTCTCTTTGCTCTTCTGCAAAGGATTCAATCCATCAATCAGATAATCACAAGAATTGGATATGGATACAAGTTCAAGACTGGAACTATTATCAGCCACCTCCTTGATCTTGATGATATCAAGCTGTATGCTAAAAGTAAATAAGATATTGACTTGCTGATCCACCTGACAAAGTCTACAGTGAGGCATTAGGATGTAATTCAGAGAAATATAGCTAGAAAGTAGTCAAGAGAGGGTAGATATTTAAGACCAATGGGGTGGAACCACCAACAAAAACATAGCAGTCATACAGACCAGCTACCAGCTTAATATTCTACAGTCACATAGGAACATTATGAAGAAGCAAAGAAGAGAACATCATCTAAATACTATCAAAGGATACCACCAAAGGATAAGGCAGGCCCTAAAAAGCCAGTTCAGTGGAAAGAACAAGATCCAGGCATCAACACGTACATCCTGCCAGCCATCAAATACACAGTAAAGTCAGCTGGCCCAAGGAGGACATGGAGGCTGCCAATGTGAAGACTTGGAAGCTCCTCACAACATACTGAGGTTTTCACTCCAAATCCAACACCTAGAGCAGGGGTCCCCAAACTTGGCAACTTGAAGACCTGTGGACTTCAATTCCCAGAATAGCTGGCTGAGGAATTCTGGGAGTTGAAGTCCACAAGACTTAAAATTGCCAAGTTTGGAGACCTCTGACCTAGAGGTTCTAGACCAGATGACAGAAGGCAGGCAGGGTCTGGTGCTGTGGTCTGTTTCAAAATTGTCTATCACTGGTTCGATGGGCATGGCTCGGTGGGCAAACGTGCATTTTGTGCAGTTCCAAAAGCATTCCAACTCACCTCTTGCAAGCCTGCACTCTCCTGGTCGCTTCAGAAGCTGCTGAACGTCACTCTGCTGTGTCATACAAAGCAGTTGTGCTTCAAAAACAGAGGATAAAGGTGAGTATGGGAGCCTGGGCAAGCAGGTTGGCCCAACAGCAGAGCAGTGGAAAGAACCGATTTGGTCTCCCCTGCTCATCGGTGCTAACAGCTTGGTAGAACTGGGCAGAACCAGTAGAATACCATCACTGGTCTAGTGAGTGTCATAGACACTGACTTAGATGAAACCCAGAACATTTAGGAATATATCAGCAAGATGGCACCAAAATATGAGCTTCTGAAAGAAAGCCTATGGCAGCAGCTGACATAGGAGGAAGAGCAAGCAGAGGAATTGCTATGACAAGATAAGAATATGTATGGGATGTACCAGCAACAGGTAGCTGAAGAGGCTGACATTGGGAAAATCTACCATGGCTGGAAGGGCTGGGCTTAAAGACAGTACTGAGGCACTGATCAGAGCAGCACAAGAATAAGCACTTAGCACCAGATCCATAGAAGCAGGGGTCTAACTACACTTGACAAGACCCAAGGTGCCAACTGTGCAGAGAGGCCTTAGAGACAGCCCAAGACATAGTGCCAAGGTGTAAGATGCAGGTAGGAATAGCATATACTGAATGGCACCACAAGAAGCTGGCACTGTGCATGGGAGTGTCTGCCCAGTGTGTGTTAGAGTTCCCTAAATTCAGATGAAAGATGTTGCAGAAGGCTGCAGAGAATAACAGGGTTAAGATTCCATGAGGCTTCAAGATTCAGAAGGATAGGCAGGTACTGGCCATGCAACCACACACTGTGGTAGTAGACAAGGCCGCAAAACAGTGGTGCTGATAGGTGTAAATCAAAGGATAGCAACATCAGGAAGAAGCAGCTTGAGAAGCTGAAGATCAGTGGCAGAAGGAGAAACTAGAGAGGATGTGGAAAGTAAAGGCCAAAGTGGCACCAGTGATGGTAGAGCACACAGGCCTGTGACTCCTAAGCTGGGACAGTAGCTCCTATCTATCTATCTATCTATCTATCTATCTATCTATCTATCTATCTTAATTCTATCTATCTATCTATCTTCTGCATACTACCATATTACATATTACGCTTCTGCAGGGTCATTGCAAAAATGAATCAAAGCAAACGTAAATTCATTATACTATAAATTCACTTGCCAAAAGCACAACCAAACCATAAGAACTCGTTCTTGCCAGTGATCGTTATGATCTCATACAGCAATATGCCCGCTCCCGTGTACTCCGCACTGAACTCAAAAAATATTCTAGACAATGGAGAGAGGCCCTGTACATTGACTACCGTGCTGACTGTATCAAAAAGTAAGTCACACAACCTGCAACTCAGCTTTAACCTTCAACCACAACCCTACCTTCAAACCAATCCACCATCACTCAAGACTCGGCAGCATGCCCCTAACTACCTCAATTGCCAACTACTTGCTGGCCTTAGATGCAAGTTACTCAATGCAAGATGCTTTGTGAATAAATACCTGATTTCTCCTCTTACTAAATATGGCTAAAGTTCGACATTATTATTTGTCTGTGAAACATGGCTCAACACATCTCTCCCTGACTCCACTACCACAGTAAAGAGACTATCATTGTTTACCGATCAGATCATGAAATTCGTAGAGGAGGTGGTGTTGCTATCTTCTAAAAAAGTCCTTACATTTAAAAAACATCAAGTTATCCAGGAGCTTGCTCTTCCTGAAAACCATCATCTGTGAACTATCCTTAAATATCACATTTTCAATTCTTACTATGTTACAGAGCACCTGATTTTGACATTGAACATGTAAACAAGCTAAAATTCACTACTAAGGTGGGCAAGATCCTGCCCACACGGTTTTATCTTCTGGCGACTTCAATCTACCTCATATTGACTGGACCCTAAATGAATGTACAACTGATCCCTACACACAACCTTCTACAATGCTGTCACCAAAGCTGGGACTGGAACAACTAGTAACCAACAATACTAGACTAAACAACTGTCTCGATCTCATCTTCTGCAATAGATTTGAATTTAATTTATGGAATACAAAAAATTAAAGAAACCCTTTTCCAACACTGACCACAATTATGATTGACTTTTGTCTCAACGTACCCCCCACACAAAATCATCACAATGATGTAATCCCCAATTATAACTTCAAAAAAAGGCAAATATGGTTTTACAGACAATGATCTCTCATCCCTTGATTGGCAATCTTCTATTCACTGGATGCAATACTTTGAAGACCATTACAACATATTTTTATTGAAGTCAAAAGAAGTCATCAAACTATATGTATCAACAACAACCCCCTTCTAAAAAAAACAGATTACCCATTAACAATAAGGAAACTTCAATCCAAAAAAGAGATTCACTCTGATAGAAAAACAATCTGGCCACGTGCCAATTTCAAAAGCCAATTATAAAAATTTATGCCACCAGATAAAGTTGAATGCACCAATTATCACATTAAAGAAGAGGGAAAACCTATGCACCAATTCCAACCACGCTTTTTACAATTTTGTAAAACAACAAACTAAAAGATCAAGGTCCATCCCACCCTGATAGGACTTAATGGTAAGACTGCAATGACGGACACCATTAAAGCCAACATCTTTACACATTCTTTGGCTCAGTATTTGTCAAAAAAGATCTTTGACTATGTATCAGAACTGGTCAAACAAATGGCAAACTTCAAATCTCAACAAATAATGCTCTGTCTTACCATATTGAAAAAAAACAAAATAATAAATAAAATAAAATACAAGCTGAATAGTCAAGACCTTGTTGATGAACCAAGCTCATCTCTAATGAATCTAAGTGCTTAGAGCCCACTGTAACTGCTTAGCCAAAAAGGCATTAAGAGTTTTGTTAACTAATCCTTCGTAGCTTTTTCTCTGATAATATCACACTACTAACTAGAGCATACAAACATTTGCTAGACCAATACTTGAATACAGCTCATCAGTCTGGAAACCCACATTACGTATCTGATATTAGCACAGTTGAGAAAGTCCAGAAATATTTCACAAGAAGAGTTCCTCCACTCCTCTTACTCATTGTTAGAATACCTTATTGCCATCAGACTTGAAATTCTAGACCTAGAAAACTTTGAATTATGCCATCTTCAGTCTGATCTAAATATGGTATATAAAATCATACATTACAATAACTTACCGTCAATGAATACTTCAGCTTCAACCATAACAACACAAGAGCACACAATAGATACAAACTCAAGTTAATTGCACCAAACTTGATTACAGGAAATACGACTTCAGCCAACAGAAGAGGTCAATGTCTGGAACACTCTACCTGACTCTGTGGTTTATTCCCCAAACCCCAAAAACTTTAACCTTAATGACCTCACCCCTTTCCTAAGAAGTCTGTAGGAGGCGTGCATAAGCACACCAACGTGCCCATCGTCCCTGTCCTATTGTTTCATGTATTCATAACTATGTATATACTGATACCTATTATCTTGTAAATGATTGACAAATAAAATAAATAAATAAATAAATATCTACAATATTATCTATCTATCTATCTCTGTCTGTAAAAGGGGTGACAGTTCAATGAAATTGCACTAACAGCTTTTGATAGAAGGACATCAATGATGAACATTAAAAGTTAGTCACCTGAAAGCAGTCCATGTTTCTGATATGTTCATGGTCTTTTTTTTTTTAAGCAACAATTATCCCAGTTCACAGATAGGGTCGGGAGGTCCTTAACATTTCCATTTATTTAAAATCTTTCTACCTCTCTCCAGTATTCTACTTTAAAATAAGTCAAAATGGAAATGAGATTAAAATTTCTTGCCAAATGTCCTTGGCATGTATGATTCCTACAGCCCCTGGTCTTTTGCTGTCCTTAATTAGCATGAATTACTTCTTATGTTTGTGCCTAAATTGGGAGAAAATTTAGCAACATCTGTTCATTGTCCAAGGAATATATTCCTTGTAAGGAATCACTTCCTTGTTTCTCATTTTATATTATACTCATTTTCCACAAGACGTATAGTTTTTTTGACAGCAGAAAAGCTATTAACATGGAAAAAGGGCATTTCTTCCATGTATCTGAAAGTCTATATATTTCTCTCCATATCAGCAAAGACCTCTTGAAATAAATAAACTTATTCTGTAAGAGCCACAATTCCCTGCAGCAGAGTCATATCCAAAATATTCCCCAGGTATGAATTATATCATTCAGTGCAAAATATGAAATGCATTCCATGAAATAAAAACATAGTCTTTAAAGTGTAGAAAATAAATGACAATTCCCTACACAACTCATAACAAAAAAAAAGAAAAGAAAAAAATGGAGTAGTGTTTAGAAGCACCAGCATGGAAACATCAGCTTAGTGAAAGTAGATATGAAACATATCTGTAACCTCGGGATAAATTAGATATTATACTGAAGATTAGTGAACAGGATTATCAATATCATATTGTACAATTTTCCAAATGCCTAATCTTTCTCCCTTTTCTCCTATTTTCCTTATCAACACAATCAACCTCTCAAAATTGTGACAGCACAGGTAGCAGTGTGCCATGGGTGTGAAAACTGCGATCTTCCAGGTATTATGAAATTACAACTCTCAGTAGTTTCAGCCACCTTAGCCAATACTGAAGGATTCTGGCAGTTGTAGATTAGCTAAATGTAGAGGGCTGCAGTTTGCCCACCCCTACTGTGCAATCAAGGTCATACATTTTCCCCATCCTCTGACTTTAGAAACTAAAGCTATAATTTATCTCTTTGGTAATCATTATTTATATGTAATGTTCTTCATTTTACAGTTTTGTTTTAAACTAGGTTTAACTTCAAAAACTACTATTCATTTAGTCACTTTCTTAGGCCATTGTAAGATATATATCAAATCTGTCAGAGAAGCTAGCTATCAACCTTCCTTCACAGAACAACTAATTATGTTTCCTCATCTTTAAAATAAAGCTGTTAAAACCAGGTACAATTTCAAATGTCTCATAAACTCAGAACCAGCTGAGATCTTGATTAAGAAAGAACTTCACTTAGTTTCAGCCCTACCTCAGGAGGATGTATAATACTGGCTCTGGAAGAAAAACACCAGTTCATGGCAATACAAATTTTATCCATACCATGGACATGTTGTGTGATGAACCCCTATATAAAGAGTAAGGGAAGACACCTTGATGGGAAAAGTCAAGAACTGTTATATAAGGAAAAAGGGCTGAAATATTTCTTAACTCATGGGAAGCAAGATAACATTCAGAAGTGACTTACTGCCTGATTCAGTGGGTGGTAAGAGGGACAGACAGTAATGTTCAATCAAACTTTCAAGATTCTGTTACGATAGTGTATCTCAAAGTATACAGATTACCGTCATTTAGCAACTGCCTCATTTAGTATCCATTTGCAGTTATGAAGGTGATGAAAAAGTAACTTTATGACCAATACTTGCATTTACAACCTTTGCAGATCTGTAAAGCAAAGCAAAGCAAAGGAAAGCAAAGGAAAGGAAAGGAGATAATAAACACTTAGCAACCACTTTACTCGACTGAATTGTTGGTTCAGATTATGGTCACTAAATGAGGACTACCTCTAGTTCTAATCTTCCTTGTGGAGTTGATTTTCTGGTCTGGCCTGGCCTTTTGGGGCTCCCATCATGTCAATCAAGAACTTAATATGATGAAAAGGAGAGTGAAAAAAAAACTTCAGGCAAAAGTTTACACTACTGCAAAGGAGAAAGCAGAGCTTCTCAGCCAAACCTTTGCCAAGAAGTACCATCTTGATAATGCCTGCCAAAAGAAGTACGCATCTTGAGTAATCAAAAACTCATGCAAAACAGGAGGTTTCAGGGTGATACACAACATGTGCTAGACAACATCACCTTTAGGGCCAAAGACATCAAAAAAGAACCCTTAGGAAACTTTAAACCAGACAAAGCAACTGGCCCTGATGAAAATTCCCAATGCGAAATATCTCAAGAGTGTTAGTGCAGAAACTAGAAGAACCACTTAGGGCCACTCTTCCAGCTATGTTTCCTCAAATGGAATGTTTCCCCACCAATGGAAAGATGGCGCATGTATGCCCGATCCCACAAAAGGGAACTCAAAGTTCTGACGCCTGCAAATGTTTACCGCCCAAATCTCTCTTCTGAAGTAATATAAGCAAGGTTATGGAGTCGATTTTCAATGTCCCCAACTTTCAAAACCATACTTATTTCAAGCATCATCTTATCTCAGACAGACAAAATTTGGCTTTTAGAACGCTCACATAACCACAGTACTAGCCAGATCTTGCTAACCTCCCTCTTCTCAACAATGGTACTAACAACATATACGAGAGCAGAAGGGAATGAAGTTCCGACTCATTGCGCTGGACATTAAGGGAAGCTTTTTGAACAAGGTTCTTGGCAGCAATAACGGTCTCTGTTTTCCAAGCTGGAAGGGAGGTATCAGAGGAAAACTGCTTCAGCTGGATTGAAAAGCTACCTGTCAGATTAGATTCAATTAAAAGGTTTGTCTTGTTCAGGCAGTTCATTTCCACAACTTTTTACAAATCCAATCAATGTTTAAGTACCACAGGGATCAGTTCTAGAGGTCCCTGCTGTTCTCAAGTTTTTCATTGATGACCTGGGTGATCCTCTGTGAGAATGCCCTATATCTGTATGCTGATGACTCCACCCTGTTCTGTGAAAATTAAGATTCATCAGGAGGAAGCGGAGCCAGTTTAATGCCAAAGCTTAAACAGAGACCTGGAAAACATGAAGCATGGGCTGAAATAAATTGGAGGGTGTCTTTTCGAATCCAGCCAAGTGCAAAGGCTCTACACAATATCCAGAGAAAGAGACAACCATCGAGGGTAGACTTGCACTTGGAAACCACAAAAAAATTCACCGAGGTAGACACCTGGAGATACTGTGGGCATCATGGTTTGACAAGAAATGCTGCACATGGAATAAGCACATCAGGAACATTTTCGTCTAGAGCTGGACAGAGACTTGGTGCTCTTAAGGAGGGTAGCATCTAAACTGGATGCCCCTGGGAGAGCCAAGTGTACAAGGCCCAGATAAGAAGTATCATGGAAATATGCTCTCTGTACTGGCCTGAATGCATCTCCTACAGGTTACTTCCAACTACTTGATCATATAACAAGAAGAAGGCCCTACACATAAGTCGAGATATAATGAGGACAAGGTACGGCCTCCAGCTTCAAATATTACCTTCGCTTGGCAACCATAGATGTCAAGTTGCAGGCCTGCAGCTTTGGCCTCGATGTACATAAATGCAGACGGGCCTCCTGCCCTCAAGACCTGAAAAAGCTGGTTCCCGTCCACTTATACAATGCAGAAGAACAACTCAGCTCTAGTGTGTCAAACTCCGAGAGCAGTTGCTCTTGATGGAACCCAAGTCGCAGAATCACACTCAACTGATGGGAGTTTTGTAACACACTGCAGTTCAGAAGTCTGGGAAGCCAGCTTACCAGAAGAACATTTTTTAGGCATGATTAGTAGAGCACATGAGGGTCTCAGTCATGTCAAGAGTCGCGTCTCAACAACCACCTTCTGGCAGATTGTATAGTAAGATATTAGGTTATTAGGCCCACTTTTTTTCTTTTTGTCATTATTCTTCTCTTAAGCTGCTGTGAACCCTTGATTAGGCCATGAGGTTGTCATGTATTGTGCACAGCATTGTATGCATGATCTTGATATTTAGTGTCACGCCTTGTGGACTATTGTTCACAATAGCATGTATAGAAGAAAAAAAAAAGGACAGAAAATCAACAGAATTTCCCTCATAATTCAAGGTAGATGTTATAGTTGGTTATCATCAGCACAGTAATGATAGTATACCCCAATTGTTGGATGACCTCCCCAATTTCATGGAGATAGAGCTAACTCCTGTGGTGTCCCATAAGTTAGGGAGCATGAGATTGATTTCTTCTCACCCACAACAATAGGCTGAAACCATCCACAGAGTAATAAGGGATACTTACTGGACTGGCTGTAGAGATTGGTTGTGTTGTTTTAAACCACTGCAAAATAGCAACCCCCTCTCTGCAGCCAATCTAATAAGTATCTTCCCATGCCAGGCTCCAATATACGAAGATGAGAAGACACCTGATCATTACTAATGAGATCATTGATATTTTGCCTTAAATACATTATTTCCATGGTTTGATATAAATGTATAGATAAACCTTAACATTCCAATTCATATCTTTCAACATATTTAGTTTTAAAAAAATCCTGACCTGAATGGATCATACTGAATATTTGTTAACATTCAAAAACTATTTGTAAGAAAGCCATTTTTCAGGCATGTGAATTATCTTGCACTATGTGATTTTGAAAAATTTCCCACTGACTTGCTCAGGGATGGACTCAATACACATACAATGATTGGTGGTTAGAACTGAATAGAATCTATTACAGATGAAATGAGTAAAATAAGGTACAGTGTTGTTTGGTCAACCATATGGTAAAATGTATCCCCAAAACAGACAATAAATAATGGCACACATCACACCTTTGATGCAGAGAAGGGATCTCAGAGCTGAGTGCTATAAAAACGATTGACACTAGAAATATTTTCTAGAGAAGGGATTCCAACCTTGGCAACTTTAAGATATGTGGATTTCAACATCAAGGGTGGCTGGGGAATTCTAAGAATTGAAGTCTAGGTATCTTAAAGTTGCCAAGGTTGGGAACACTGACACCTGCTCTTTGAGTAAGTGATAATCAAAGGTATTGCAAAAGAAAAAGAAAAAAGAAATAAAGATGGTTGTTTTTTATAGTCACATCATGACATCCAACTTCACTTCTTTTATAATTCTGCAAAATAGCAATAGCACATATGCTTCCACAGCAATGCCAGGATCAATCCATTATTTGAATTGTGTCAGCTACCTTGGGCTTCCGAAATTCCCAATCTCTGGGCTCCAAATGATTAGCTTGATGGGTATTGAGTGAGCTGGCCCAGCATATTTTACTGTGAAAAATGGCCTCCAGAGGGGGTGCTTATTAATGTTTGCATCTACAATCCACAATCTAAAATTCTGCAGAGCAAACTATGTAATGCAGACCATTGATGAATAAAACCCAGATAGGAATATGAAACTATCTATATCCATAAGGTTCACACTGTGGAGAAAAAAATGCTTATGGAGAAATAATCTCAATATTTTCAGAGTTAGGTAAAGGTAAAGGTTCCCCTCGCACATAAGTGCTAGTTGTTTCCAGCTCTAGGGTTTGAGAGTTATTCACTCCTTATTAAACATTATTTTGTTTATGATGCGACTCTGGATTATGTAAAAGAATGTAGTGTTATAGAATAATCCCATTCATGCCTATTCATGCCTTTTACATTGAATGTGAATTACTATAATTCAGTAGGAATAGGACTGCAGATTTAGTCATACATGTGTTTATACACCCATAAGTAAAACTGAAATATACATTTCTACCTCAACTTTCCAATAAAAATTGCATGAAGCATCCAGCAACAGTGATGCAATTAAAACAGAGTAATAAACTATAGCAATCCAATTAAAGCATAAAATCATGGAAGGTGAAAGTTTACAAAGATTACATTACCAAAACAATATACATAGTCAGTTAAAACCAACTTCAGAATGGTTACAAGTCTGCTTATAAGCAAAGATGGTCTCTGGGGAATATTTTTTTTTACTAAGGAAATGAGTTTAGTAGATAAGAGTCTTCCTTGGATCTATGACGATGGCCAACTCGCAACAGCCGACTGGCCATGGCCCACTTGCTGTGGTCAACTTGCTGCAGGACAATTCGCCATAACCAACTCGCCATGGGACAATTCGCTGTGGGACAAATGTTACACTAATATCAAAAAAATGGTGGAATAGAATCATTAAAGAAAGGAAAGATTGAATGAAATAAAGACAAAAATTAAAATATTTTTTATTTATCTTGAATAATTAAATTGAATTGTTAAACTGTTCTGCAGCTAGTTGTCCAGTGGTGAGTAGGCCATGGCAAGTTGTCCCATAGCAAGTTGGCTACGGCAAGTTGGCCTGCGGCAAGTTGGTCACAGCAAGTGGGCCGTAGCGAGTTGGCTACAGCAAGTTGGCTTTGGCAACTTGTCCCATTCTGGGCTATCTTATGCCTTCCTAGTCAAAGCCACCCAGAGCTTAAAAGCAACTGATGAAAAGGCCTTCTCTTCAGGACTTGTCAAATATGCTTTTAGTTAGTGACAGACTAGACAAAGAGCTTTTTCTGAGAATCCAAATACACTCCATCCCAAATCACATCATTAACAAAATAATATTTTGAGAAACATCTAGAACTATATTTATGGGGTTAGTCAAACATTCATGCCCTACTTTTCTGAAAATTGTTCATGAGCTTGCAAATACAGTATCAATAAGCCTGATAAAGACAAAAGCAAAAGCTGTACATGAAAAAAAAGTCAGCAGCGATATGGTTTTAAAGCAGAAATGACCCACTTAAAAATAAAAGTCATAGAATTAAGTTTAACATTCAGACACTGTTAGAAATGTCTTCGGTAGACATCAGAGGCTGACTTCCAGACTGTAGGCTGTCAGGATAAAGAGACAATTTTCATAGGATAGAAGTAAAAAGAAAGAAAGCTAATTCCAGATCCTTATCAATTCCTGTAGTGGGAATAAAAGGGCCATAATGGTGGAAGCAGAAAGGCAGTAAAAGATCCAGAACCTAATGATTTATGACTATATATTCCTTTCAGGGACGTGCTGTAAAAATTGTATAAAAGTAACTCACCTTGAAATAGCCAATACACATGGGGAATATTAGGTTAAGAACCCCCAGTGTCCCGAGGACAACAATTTTGTCAGCAAAAAACAAAAAAAAATCCCACCTATTTTGACAGTAGACTGTATTTACTATAGTGCCAAATCTACTTTATTCTGTTTAATGCCACCATCATGGAGCTCTAACACTAAACTACCTGTTCTTTTATGTGATAAAACAAGGGTCACCTACACCGTAAAGTCAATCAAAGCACTGGATCCTAACTGATACCTATTTAGCAAATTTTACTTAATTACAAATTTCATTATAGGTGTTCTGTTCACGGAATGGAGACTCAGAGATCAGCGTAACTTCAGCTCTTTTATTTAAGCCCCTGTCACACTGCACCAACGGATGGAAAGAGGATGTAAAACGGAGAAAAACACTTACCATCCGTTAAGAGAGAGAGATGACGCCTCAGGACTCCATGATCCCATTGGGCCGATGGTTCGGTAGGTCCACAAGCTTGTTCTGACGAGTCAAAGACTCGGGCTGCAGGGTGTTTTTTGGGGGGGCATGAGATTGTTCAGGACCCGATGCACCGCAAACCGCCCTCCACACATTCTCACGGCCTCTCTGGGGCAATTGCTGGCACACAATGGTGAGTGAGAAGTACCAATGGACCGTGTTGGCTACAGGAAAAAAGAAATAAGCATAAGAGGTTAAATACAAACAAAAGACAAAACAGACACAAAAGCGAAATAGAGACTGGGACAGGCCTGTAGTTTGAGATGATTCCTCCATCTCAGCGTGAGGGCCATCTGGAGGGTGCTAAGGGCTTCAAGTGAGGGGTAGAAGAGATACTGGAGGGAAGGAAGGCTCCATCCCAACCAACCCCCCCGTGCCCAAGATGAAGTAAGGGGCACATCTCTCGCCACCCCTGCTCATTCGGGGCCCGCAAGCCGGGTTCCTTGGGATTTGGGACCATGATGAGGTTGCAAAATTCCAGCCCATCCTCTGAGATGATGGCGTTGTTAATACTTGGGCAATCTGAACATGAAGCCGCTCCGTGAAGCAGTCGGATGTACATGAACTGTTAGTCAGCCTCGGACGCATGGGCAAAGAAGGGATGATGCTGAAGAAGCCCTTGTAGTTGAAATAGCAGTGTTGGCCAACTGTGGCTGGTGCTTTGCAGGCCACGTGCTTGCGCATGCTACTGGCTCCAACGGTGGTGGGGGAAAGTTGCACCTCTGATACGACTGCTCTGCAACTTTCGTTCCTGCCTTCTCAGTGGAGGGGCACTAGGGAAGGAGCTCCTCCAGTATTCTTCCGATGATCGGCTCCACAGAGACCCGCTCCGACAGACGCACTTTTCGGACCCGTCACAATGCTGATTGTGGTGGCCCACTCAGCGTAGCGGCTGCTCCTGTAGGTGCGCCTGAGGCCAGGTGGGCGCAGAGTCAGTACACTTGAGTCCCAGGGTCCAGAGCTCGGGCCGGAAGTTGTGCTCTGCTTGGTCAACTGGGTGTCCAGCCCCACAGTGCATGCAACTTCGTCCAAACATGGCTGCAATAGGGACATCCTCATAGGAGTTCTGGAAATGGCGCACGAGGTGTCCTGTCGTTACCTGAGCTTCCACCATCAGCTTGTTGATCAGCAGTTTCCGTACTCTGGCTCTTGCTCCAACTCGCAATCTTCGAATCCAGACGCTTCTACTGCGCCTCCTTTTCTTGCGCCTTTTGTAGCGAGGAGGATTCACAAGAGGCCTGTAGATGGCTTCGCCTGTTGCAGAACGCATGCGGTGGCTAGCCAAAAACGGAACTTTTGGTTACGATCCATGGTGGACCATGAAACTGGATGCTGGTGGAAAGAGCAAGAGGCAGCTGAAGGCTGCAAGAGGTCTGACACAGCAAGGGCTGCTTGATCTCGAACGTGAGATCCGCAGGGTGGGACTTGGCTCGCCGCCTTTTGTATAGGAAATTTATGGTTTTTCGTCCACCTATGTGTCGCCTTTGCATCCTGCTAGCCATGCCTCTAGACATCCTTAATCCATCCGAGATAGGTCCCCTCGTGTGGAATGTGTTTTCCAATTTTACAATGCCTTTCTTTTTTACGTGCTGGCGGCATCTGCTTTTCATCCTTTCTTGTTCTCCCTCCGTCCATGCTACTAACGGCTGGGGCGATGTGTCCGTTCCGTGTCGTTCGTCACCATTTCGTCCTAGTCGGAACCCTCCCTGCGTCCGTTAACTGCTGACTGGAGCGGGATTGAGTTGGGGTCTAGATGCGCAGGTGGATGCTTGCGGATATAGTGGATGCGTAACGGATGCAGGAACGGATGTCCCAAGATATGTTAGTGGATGCAGAAAAACGGACTGCGTTGGGAATACATTTTCGCTCAAGAGTTTTTGACATCTCAAACCTTTGTTAGGCAGATTGAACTGGTCAACTAGACGGAGTGCTGGAGGGATAGAGAGGGAAGCAAAAGCGGAGGGGCAGTGAGTCCCAGGAACAGAAAAGCATGACGGGCGTTTGAACCTAACGGGAC
>BHFT01015592.1:0-15330 GCA_004320025.1 Laticauda laticaudata
AGAAAGAATATGTAAACTCACATTTGAATGTCAATTTTTCTAGCTAGCCAAGAAGCCTTGCTGAATGTCACTCATCTTGATTCCCTGTCATTAAAAGTTTTGCTTCATTATTCAATTATTTCTTCAAAGTGCTGATTGTCCACGGAAGTATTTCCTTCCAACAGCAGTGTAAAAATCTCAAAATAACCCTTCCCCTTTAAGTAAGCCAAATCCCAAAAGCTCCAGAGACAGTAAGTCTAGGCTGTCTGCCAAGAATGTAATAAGAGTGGGAAAAAACAAAAGGAGATTGCTTCTAAATACCAGTTCTCCCAACTGCTTAGAAAGTTAACAAGGGGTTCTATAGAACCGGATAGAACCGGTAGAATCCTACACCTGGGTTTATCTAACCTAATTTTTAATCCCCAATAAGAGGAAAACTAGGTTTAAAATCCCCTCATTTCAGAAGAGATTATTTATTCCTGTGCTTCTTACGCTTAAAAAAAAGCACACACGATGTTAATTGTTCTGTTCCAACCTATGAAAAAATTGCTCATTCATGTAACTATATTAACTTGAAAGAGTCCTCATGAGCTGAAGAAGTTATAGTATGTCAGACAGCTATGTGCCTGGAAGGTGTTTTGCATTTAGCAGATTCCAGTTTTAAATTTATGGTGCTATAAATTTAAAAAAGATGGAGAGCAGATGATGTATTTCATCAGGAATTGATTGGATGAGTCCTTAGTCAATGCCATAGTTCAATTTATGCTTGAGGTTTAAGACACTTAAGGATGGGACTTGTAGTGGCTTTCCTCCCAGAGACGTTTTGATTTCATTTTCACTTTTAAATTGCCCCCCCCAAAAAAGTCTACAAAAAATTAATCATGCCCTTTCCATGATATCACTCTGTCATCATATGGCATCTGGTGACCTTCAAAAATGAGGAGGCTAAATAATTTACCCTTGACCTCCTTTCCTGACTGAGTAAACTTTAGTAAAGTGTATTCTGTATTCATAGCATAATTTGAAGCTAGTTATAAAGCATCCTCTATACTGTTTGTGCAAAGAGCTTAACATCTATAATATAATGATATTGTCATAAGCTATAGCTCCTTCAGTCTCTTCTTTCCTAGTTCTTTGTCTTAACTGCTTTTTAGTTACTTTCCCAACCCACACTTCAACCTGAGGAGAATTTTGTGCCCCTTCTCTGATAGGATGACAAAAATAAAGGAACTCGGTCAAACAGTGATAAAAGAAGATGGCTTAAGGCACGGGTGTCAAACTCACAGTGTCATGTTGCCATAACATGATGTATCACAATGTTTTTCCCCTTCGTGGAACTGGGGTGGGTGTGGCCAGTGCATGACGCATCTGGCCCATGGGCCACCAGTTTCATACCCCGGGAGGAAAAGGAGAAATTTCAGTCCTACAATGGATGGAGCAGCTAGAAAATTTGAATAATCAAAATGATGGATGAATCTGCAATTTTCTTGCCTTGAGCTGTCCCTTCTACCAAAATGCTCAATAACATTCTCACCAGCCCTTCCTTTGCTGATTGCAAATGATTCTAGCTGGATGCAAAGGTTAATCAGGTACTTTTGTTGCCTTTCTGGCTTTGTTTAGAAATTCAGGAACAAATTTCCCTTGCATTAAGTGCAGAACTCTTGCAATAAACTGTGACTTGGCATAAAGTAGCACTGAGATCATGACTAAGGATTGCTTCTGGCCCTCGTTTAGCACAGGCTGACTGTAGATTGGTGGTGCAGTTCTAATTCAACTAAGATCTGGAGCTGAATATTCAGAGCTTTTGATTTGGGAATACCTGGTGTTATAAGTAGAAAGGATCCACCAGACCAAAGACTTTCCATTATGAGGAAAGATGCCAAGACTTTTATTTATTAATTAGTCTGATACATCTTCCATTCATTTTCTCTGTTCATTTCTTTCCTGTTGGATGTGAGGCAGAGAGAAAGCTCTAGATCTGGATTATGAGTTGGAAATACCATAGCTGTGATTATGACTTTTTTTTCTCCATGGAACTGTTTATATTTGAAAGAGACTTGCAAAGTTGGGGCTTCTTTTGACTGATTGATATGTAAAGCTTTCCTGCTTCCTCCCTCTCCTGCTCCGTTCCAACTAGAAAATCCCTTTAAATTGCTAGATATATGTAGTATTTTGGTTTAATAAATAGCTAAATACATAAATGGATAGCTATGGGTTTAATAAATAATTAAGGCTTGGTCCCTGAGTCTAAAAAAGTTGGTAGAATCAGAAACAACAGACACAACATACCACTCACTTCACAAATATGCTGATGGTGACCATAAGGGTTGGCAGTGTGGCTGTCAGTGTGGCTGTGTGGATGGGTGTGGATGGGTGTACAGGGGAGTCTGTTTCTTTTTCTTTGTGCTTCTTTAATTTTCCTTGCTGAATGCTAGGGAGTGCAAATCAAGTACACCAATGTTCTTTCTTTTTAATCAAAGGCATTATTTCCCCCCTTCTTATAAAACTGTCGTTTGGATGTATTTATGTGTGTCTATAAAATCAGTTATTTCAGCTTTAACTGTCCTGTTCCTAGAGTTTAACTATTTCTTTCTTGCTACAATGTCATTGGTGCTTTTACACATTTGTGAAATCTATCTTTTCTTTCTTTCTTTCTTTCTTTCTTTCTTTCTTTCTTTCTTTCTTTCTTTCTTTCTTTCTTTCTTTCTACCTACCTACCTACCTACCTACCTATCTCTGATGAAGGGCTTGAATCAATGAGAGCAAGGATGAGAGCAATGAGAGCAACTGAAAGAAACTGATATTTAAAAATGAATCCTAGAAAATTATCAAATATTCATTTGCTATTTTTGAAGCATTTGCCTGAGGATTTATAGCCTTGACTTCTCTATCTCAGCCATGTGCATCTTGATCTCCCAGGGATCAGTTAGCTCCCTTAATCACAGCTGCCTTTGAGCATTTATGCATCAGCACAGATTTGCTGTCTCCACAAGAAAGGTAGAGCAGTTTTCAGCTGAATATTCTGTGTATTGAACTATGGAGTCTACCATGGATAGTTGTGATATCTATCATAGATAGAGATATGCCAGGGCTATCAGGAAGAATATAATTAAACAATTAATTCAGAGAGCTGAGATGTTAGTATAATATGTTTTCTTTCAAACTTATGATCCCAAGGGAAAGGGTAATAAACATTTCTTTAAATCTTGAATTGTTTTATTTATGAATTCTGAAAATTAAACTCCTAAGAATTCATATATATATTTGCCAGTTGTGGTTCGTTGGTGTCACATTTAGGTTTGGCCCTTCCTTGATCATCTAGATAAGTTTCTTTCATGGAAGATGGTACTCTTGCTTTTATTTTATTTTCATATTTAAAAGGAGTTTTTTTTAAAATGAGGTATAAGTTTTGTATTGTTTTCTGTTGTAATCCCAATGGATTACAACAGCAGTACAGATGTGCCGTTCATGGAACAGCCAACAACTAAATTGTTCACTCATGTTCCCAGGAGTTTTCATTGTTGAGAAACAGAAGCGTAGCATTTTATCCTGATTTATGTGTGCATTCAAATCAGCACGTGATTATAATATAAATATAACAAATGTACAGGGTGATTTATGTTTATGTGATCAAAACTAAGCTTCTTCAATTTCAGGAAAACATACATGTCATTACTGTTATAGGACACCAGTAAATGAAGGAATTTTTAGGAGGTATTCTTGCTAAATTTGGCAATCATTTAATTTTTTCACAATTAAATGTTGGACTGTAGACCATAATCACTGCATCTTAATTATTGTTCCTCTGCCTACTGTGATACTTATTTGTCTTCCTTGAAAAAAATACAGTACATAATGTGCAAAATGTTGAGTAACACTGAATAAGTCATTGTTTAATTATTAGTAAATCACTGACTTATTAATAAAAGCTATATTTTCTGCCTTCTAAACATACAGTAGTTGTTCCTTTTTGTAGTAAACTATACTATTGAAAAAAAGGATGGTAATAATGCAGGTACATTTGCTTGGTTTAATTCCCCCTCCCCACATTTATCAGCAATTTTCTTACTGTTTCCTAGAACAGATTTAAATGTAAGTTGATACAAACATAAGTTCCTAATGCTTTTTTTTTTCATTTAGTGATGTTTGATTCTTGCAGACTGCCTGGACAAGTCTATGTAGTTTTCTTGGCAAGAATTGGATGTTATTGGGTCAACACCAAAGGAAATATATGTAGGATTTGCCAAGATTCAGAATTTGATTAATGGTTGCCTGCTATCCAGAGCTGCTGATGAATATTCCATTTTCAGTGAGAGAAATGTAAAAAACTGACATCATTTAAAAATGTGAATGGTAAGCTTCTCTGAAGAAGAAAAGGGAGGAAAATACAACAAGAAAAAAAATCTGTCCCCTCCTGAGAAAATGACTTTCTATCCTCACTGTGATAAGCATGAACAATCCCTTCTCTTCGTTTCCTTTTTTAAGGCCCGGTCCCACTGCACTTACGGATGCAAAGAGGATGTAAAACGTAAAAAAAAGCTTGCCATCCGTTGGAAAAACGCTAATGCATCCGTGTGTACTCACTGCATACATGTTCATACGCTCTATCCTCAAGCATCCGTCCACTGCAATTTCATCCGTGCAAGAAGTTTTGAGCTGCACAAAACTTTTTGAACGGATGACTTTCCGCCGCGTACGATGTACATCGCGACATATACGGGCAAAAATGTTCTATGTCCTTATCATCTGTTAAACGTCCGCTGTATCCTCTCTTCATCTCTGGCCATCCCTCAACTCACATTCAGCTGCAAGCTGAAAATGGAAAGAGGGAGAAAACAAAAGGTACACGGAACGTCTACACAGCGTTAGTAGCACGGAAATAGAAAGGATATAAGCGTATGCATTCGTATATAAAGTATTCAAAACGGACAAAATGTTTGTATCTGGGATGTATCTCGTATATTTTAGGATGTCTGCAGTATGTCTAGAGTATGTGGAAGGACACCTAGCGGACAACCAATATTTTCTTAAAAAGGGGGAGAAAATCTCTGGATCGCTGGGATGGTGGACTATACAGTCCCACTATGGTTGCACTGGAGGTTTTATCTATCACAACTATTCTTATCTATCCCACAGCATGCAAAGGCTTAACCATTTTTTCAAAGTTTTCACAACACTTTATTAAGTAAACAATGAACCAAGTTAACTAAGTGTTTTAAGCAAAAATAACCTTTATTAACTTTCTTAGGTAAACTTTATGACTTATTAAATAAGCAAAATGAACCAAGTAAACTGTATTAAGTGTCTCAAGCAAAGATAAACTTTATTAAACAAGTAAACAATCAGTCTTGAAGACTATTCTGAGTCACTCTGAGTCATGTCCATGGTCTCAGCTGTGAAGTGGGCAGTGACTGTGGATGTGGCTGTGGCTTGAGTGCTGGTCTGAGGCGCCATTGTGGGTGCAAGGTGGTGGTGTGTTCAGAAGCTATCCGAGAGCTGATTCAGTCCCGTGAGATTGAGAGGCCCTTCATCAAGGACTTGAGATGTCAGGCCCAATACTGATGACAGATTTTCCATTGACAGGCTTGGCTGTGGTGGAGGAAGGGTTGGAGGAGTGTAGTGAGACTGTCTGGTCTGCAGCTGGGTGAGGACTGGCGTCTGTGGCATCCGATGAAACCTGGACCTGGACTGGGAAGTTCTGCTTGTGCTGTGGGAAGTCCTGGTAGTCGTAGCCTTGGTGGTGAGGGGCTGTTGAAAGCCGTGGAAGAGCTGTGACATTGCCTGGGGTGGAGAGCATATCTGGACTGGGTAGGAGCAGCTTCAGCTGGCGTTGAGGGTTGTGCAGAAGTGCTGCAATCTTCTGCTTCATCACTTGGAACTCGGCCTCGGGCAGGTCTTCAGGGTCTGGCTGACATACTTGATGAAGGTCTTCCGGCCCGAGATGCTCTGTCCAAGTGGACCAGCTGAGAGAAGAAGTTCTGTGCTGGTCTTCGTTGTGTCCCTGATCTCCAACAGCAACACTATGGTCCTGGCCCTCCAGTCTGCCTCTCTGCCTGCATCCTCTGGAGCTGGGGTGGGGATGGTTGGCCTCTGGTGGCTGCTGCTTCTTCTCCATTTTGTGACAGCAGGGTGTCATCCTCCACGGGACCTTCCAATCCGCCGGCCTGGGGAGTGCAGCTGTCGAGGAGTCTCTGCTGTGGGGCCTCTGAAGACACCTGCCTGGACAGGGTAGCTGGCTCCTGGCTGGAAGAGACTGGCTGTCTGTGGGCTGTCTGAGGGGAGGGGTCTCAGAGGGGCTGCTCCTCGGTGGTGGATCTCACCCTCCAGGAAACTGCACTTGGCCATGAGTACATCTCCTGGTCAATGAGCTTGAGGGCGGCCTGCCCGATTTCTTGAGTTGTAGCTTGCCAATACCAGGAGTGCAATGTGCTTCCACCATCCCAAGAGTACTTCTGCAGTGTACCCCAGGCTCTCTGCCTTGTCTCTCCAACTGCCTGCTTCTTCTTGGTGTCCGATACAGTCTGTGGGCCCTTTCTCCACAGGTACTCGTTCTCCTCAGCCATTCCAGCACCTCATCTTCATGCTCCTCAGAAACAGTGTACTGTTTCCTCTCTCCCTTCTCCTTCCTTTGCCTCTTCTCTGGCAGGGGCTTCAGCAGGGCTTCAGGAGCTTCAGCCATCAGGGCCTTCTGGAGATTGTTCAGGCCTTCAGGGACTGTAGCAGCAGGGCTTCAGCAGCAGGGCTTGAGGGCTTGAGGTCTTTGGGGCTGGTCACCACAGCAGCAGCAGCAGCAGCTTCAGAGTCAGTGCCGGGGGTGGGATGCTGGTTTCTAGCCTTCTTCCCTTGCCAGGGCTTGAACGAGTAGGCACGGACTTCCTTTTCTTGCCTGACTGAACGAACCATGGTGTTCCTGCAAGATGTATCTGGCAGCACATCTTTCCCTGTATGCTGACTGTGTGTGTGCTGCATCTTTTTATATCCGTGGACTGGACACAATTCATACCCCTGCATGCGCAGTGAACGCTTTGCATCCGATATACATCCACGCGCATCCCCTTTGTTTCCTATAGGCGTATGGTGATGCATCCGCTTCATCCGCTATGCGTCCTTCAAAATTTCTCCCCGGAACCCTTCGAGGTGTCATCCGCTTCCAATCCACTTTTCATCTGCTAGGCTTCCGATGAACATCTGTTTAACATCCCCGCTACATACTACCCACGTCCGTTCTTTTCCATTCTGTTTATGCAAATTTTTGCCAATTTTGGGAGCGGATGAAAATGGATGGAGCCATCCCCGAAATTTTGCTCGTCCACTGTGTCCTTTCTGCATACGTTTTGCGTCCATCGGCCAATGGGACCGGGCCTTTACTAACAAGTATAAAACTCTTTCTCCCACTATCCATCTCTTCACAATAGGCAAATCAAAGAAGGAACCTTATTTTTCAATCCAGCTATCAGTGGAAGATCCAGATAAAGTTCTAAGATTTTAATCAACAACAACTCAACCTTCTGCATCTCAATACTTAATTGTAACAAAATCCTATTTCAAAGGCATAAAAGTAAACAAATTAAAACCCAGGTTTGACATGATAGAGACCATTTCTCTGTCTTAGCTCCAGTGCTGACATTTTAAACAGCAATTTATCCTATTCAAATGCACATTCCATATCTTTACTCTTAAGCTATAAGCACGTCCACATTTCACAAATCTATACACTGCTAAAACTGTCTATACCCCTGCTCTATATCTTGCAATTTTGCTTATCTGTAATCTTCAGATTAGCAAAATTGTAAGGTATAAAGCAGGGGTGTCAAACTTAAAATCCGTGGGCTCGATCCGACCTGTGGGGTGCTTAGGCTGGGCCACCCTGGAAACAACAAAGGACAGCCCACAGTGGGTCTGCCAGCGAAAATAGGGTCTTCCCAGGCTCCATTTTTAGCCACGACAGCCTTCTGCAGCCCTCTGCCAGCAAAAACAAAGCTTGGAGAGAGGGCTGATAGAGGTCTGCAGGAGGCCATCATGGTCAAAAACGGAGTCTTGACGAGTGATATTGAGCTGGCCATGCCCCCCCCGGTCCCCTGAGGTCAAACCCTGATGCAGCCCTTGATTAAATCGAGTTTGACATCCCTGATATAGGGTAACAATTATTAAACAAAGGTAATTCAAATGATCTACCACACTGACTGCCAGGATCCAGGGATGCCTGGAGTCCATTGGAATGACATTTGAGGAAGTAGGGGCGACCTAGCCTTTCAACTGTACTTCCCAGAAACTTGTGGATTGCCTTGAGCAAAGGAAGATAAGATGGTCACACCTCTGCCCTTTTCCCCACCTCCCTCTGGCCCTGCATCCGATCAGTTGGTGTCAAGGCCCAACAGGCAAGAGGAGATTGGCCGCTTTGGAGCCAAGGCTAAAACACCAGTGGTTAGTGAAGGAAGGGCAAGGAAGTGATGCTTGCTTGAGAGATAGACCTAGCTGGAAGGAGCTAATGGTTGGTGGATGGTGTCTCTTCCTACCTGGAAAAAGGGGGAACTTGGGGACATGCCAGGATAGAGAGTAGGATTTCCCTTATGGCCTTCAGTTCCTTTTGTTCCCTCTCCCTCCAACAAAGTGGCAGGCAAGTTCTGCAGATCAACCAAGGATAAGGTGATTTCCGATGCTTCCTGCTAGTTTCCCACCAGCAAAGTCACTTGGCAGGTAGTTGGGAGTCACTCACACTCCCATTGCTCCTTTGCCCACCTGTGGTCATTCCATTGTTATCCTGCCCCTTAGAAAAGTGGCAGGCAGTTCCCCAGGTCAGCCTAGAAGGAGGAAGATGACTTCTGACCCCGTCTGACAGCTTCCCACAAGCAAAGTCAACGGGGAAGCCTGCAGGAAATCCCACTGCATCCAAAGCATTGCAAAAGAAAAAAGACCAGAGCATTTCCTTGCCAGCAGTCAACACTCATACAAGCAGGGATTAACACCAATCAAGCAATAAATTATACTCTGTGGTCACTGGAAGAGCAGACAAGGAATATGATTTTCTCATGCAAAAGATTATATGGTTTAGAATGTCGACAGAGCACAGCAGATAGTGAAGTTGACTGAAAACTGAGAGGTTGGAAGTACAGGTGGTCTTGAAATGTCCACGGTTGGTTGAAATCCTAATAAGCCAGAGAACAAAGAAGCTAAATGAAAATTTATGTGGTCCAGATCCTTTTTTTTCCCTGCTAGCAGACATGCACTATCTACTTATTCAGCAGAAATGAAACCTAGAAACAAATATGAATACTGTTGTTTAGTAAACTCAAGGATTTCTTTTCTTTCCACAGTGGACAAAGAATTCATTGAAAGAAGGCTGATACTTTGAATTACAAACCATTACAGCTGAAAAAAGCAAAGTTTTGTTTTGTTTTTAACTGGGCACTCTTTCCTCTTTCTACTAGTGGGCTATTAACTTTTTGGTTGGCTTTGTGAGCAAAATATTTGAGAAACTAGATGGAAGAATGAGATTTTGTTGGGTGTTATGGAAGTCTTGGTGGCTTTTGATACCATTAATTACAATATTTTTATCGATCAACTGGCAATCAAGTGCAATAAAATCTTTGAGCTGAGGTTTTCTTTACAATCTTTATTATATTGTAAAATATTCCTAATAACTGCTTGATGCAAGTTGGAATCCCTCTTTTTTTTTAAAAAAAAATCTCTTTTCTATCTCTAATGATTATTTCACGCTTACTGCTATTTTGACATGTGATGTTTCCGTTTGATAATAAACCCTGATTTTTCACTCTCAGTGACATAGTTCTTGAGCAATTTGAATTTTCATATAGATGTCATTATTAAGAATCCCATTTTTTAAAATGGTTTGGTGAAATTAGAGGCAGCAGCTGATTAAGATGCTAAAAACTCCTTTTTGAATAATCCATTCAGTTCATTTTTATTAATTTTTAATGTTTAATGAATTGAACAAAAGAATGGAGTTTATGTGTATTTTTTTATATCCCGCCATTATTATTTTTTTACAAATAACTCAAGGTGACAAATTTATCAAGCACAACTTCCCCCTCCTATTTTCCCCACAACAACCTTTTGAGGTGGGTTCAGGTAAGAGAGAAACACTTTGGGCAAGTTGCATCCTTTTCTAATAGGGTCAGCGTTGTATCACTGAGGATCAGGCAAAACCTCCTAGTTTTACACAACTTTTGTTTCTCCTTCATTTACCAGGATCACATGTCATAAAGCAAGAATCTTCAAACTTTGAAAGTTTAAGACTTGGGGATTTCAACTCCCAGAATTCCTGAGCTAACATGACTGGAGGAGGAATTCTTGAAGTACATAAGTCTTAAAGCTGTCAAGTTTGAAGACACCTGTCATAAAGCCATGGGTTGTTTAATCATACCTTGCTAAATATATCACAGTTAGCAACCATTGTCACCTTAGTGATTCATCTTCAGTCAAATGGGATGTCAGCTCAGGTCTTTCCACATTGAACATATTACTTCTTATTCAATTATTATTAATTTAAGTATTATTCTTAAATAATACTTGTTGAATAAATCCTATTCAAGCATTAAGTTTATTTTGCTTTTTTAAAATCTTGATAGCCCTTTTACCCGATGAGCAGGATTTAAAGCTACCATGTCTGTGCTACAAAAATGGGAATGACCACCAGGTAACAGACTGAGATAAAGAAAACACTAGCATCTAGTTTTCAACTGGACTTTAGCAACACAGATATGGTAGTCTTAAGTCAATGCACAGGCCCTTGTAGGTAGTCCTCCACTTATAAGTATTTGTTTAGTGACCATTCAAAGTTACAACTTATTGACTTATATAACCCGTTTTCCCACTTGTAACTGTTGCAGCACTTATTCAGTGGTGGGATTCAAATAATTTAAAACCAGTTTGCCCAGATTCAGGTTGGCTGTCGTGGGAGGCATGGCCCATCCCCATCCTCCAGCTTTGCCATATATGTGGGATGAGCCTTCCAAGACAGCCAACATGACCCTGGGTGAATCAGTTGTTAAATTACTCCTCCCCTACTATCAAGGTGGATCCTGGATGCTGTGCTGCACTGCAATGGAGAAATGGGCAACAGAGCAGTGGCACGAAGGAAGGAGGAGTAGCATGGAGAAGTAAGAGGGAAAGTGGCCTTCTCCTTCCCCCACATTGACTGTTCCATTGCCCATTTCTCTATTGCAGTGTAGCATCCACTTTGGTAGCAGAGGTGATGGTAGTAATTTAACAACCAGCTTGTCCGAACCAGTGCGAACCAGTTGAATCCCACCATTGATGATCAAAATTCAGACGCTTGCCAAATGGCAAGTATTTATGACAATTGCACTGTCCCAAGGTTGTGTGATTATTATTTTTAACCTTCCCAGACAGCTTCTAATGGAAATTTTGGGCTCCATTGTGATTTTAAGTCGAAGACTATCTGTATAGTTTTAACTCACCTAAGCTGAAATTCAGCAAAAAAAAAGGAAAAAAGAATAATAATTGTCTATCTGAAACTCAGCCATATCAAAGATGAGAAATTTATGGCCTCCTTGATATTGCTGAACAATCACTCCCAGACCAGCCAGCTACTATGGTCATTTGCCATGGTTGCTGGAAATGCTAGTTCAGCAATATCTGAGCAGCTAAATATTCTCCATCCTTGAGCTACAGCTAGCGCATTCCAGCATTTGGCTGATAGTTCTGTGCATATTTATTTAGGATGAGTGCAGCATGAGCATTGCTTCAGATATTAACCACCCAAAAGATTATGCTGCAAATCTAATTTTAATTTGCTAATGGTGGACTTAGTAGATAAGAGGTTTGATTGATGAAGGAAAAAGGTCTGTGAAAGTTCTCAGTCATCCAAGTCATGGTTGTCTCTTTGAGACAAGACAATGAAGGAAAACATTCCCAGTCTGAATCTCACTTCTTCCATGAATGCATCAGCTATCCTTAGATAATCCATTTCATTTCACCATCCTGCCCTCTTCTCTTCTTTTTATCTAATGGAAGAACAGTAATGCCAATCTATCATTAATGGGTTCACACATTACAGTAAACTATGACTTGTTTTAGCAGTAACTTTGAAATATATCACAATGATTAGATCCTCAAAATATGCTGAGGCATAATTCAGGGGTTCTGCAGAAGCGGATTCACTCACAGAAACCATAATTTGGACTTAATGTGACATCTGAAGACACTCAGTATTAAATACTTGAAACACTTGAAAAGCTTACAAAACTATATTATTTTTTTTATTTTATCTAGAGTTTTGATAAAAAGCAATACTGTATAATTCTTACTTGATTGTTTTAGTTCCTGATGTATATCATTTGGGCGACCTGGCTTTTTCAGGAGAAAATTTTTAGATTAGGCTCTCAGAGGATATAAAAGAAAGTCCACTATTGCAGCCCAAATGTATGTTCCTCACACAACAATATATTCACATCTTATCTTTAATGATCCTTTTAAAAAACACTTTATAATACTTTGGTAATAAGACCACACTGGGAATATTGCATCCAGCTTTGATTATTGTGACATAACAAAATGTTGAAAAGGAGTGTAGAGAAGAGCAACAAGGGACTGGAGACTAAAACATATGAAGAACTGTTGCAGGAGTTGGGTATGTCTAGTTTAATGAAGAGAAGGACTAAGGGTGGCATGGTAGCAGATTTCCAATATCTCAGGGGCTGCCACAAAGAAGATGGAGACAAGCTATTCTCCAAAGCACCTGAAGGCAGGACAAGAAGCAATGGATGGAAACTAATCAAGGAGACAAGCAACCTAGAACTAAGGAGAAATTTTCTGACAGAACTTAGAATGACTTGGAACAAATTTGGCCTTCTTCTATCTGGTGGCAGCCAGATAAATTTAAAAAAAAAAACAATTTTTGACCAATGACTGGCATGATGAGATTTGTCTGCTGGTAGAACTGGAAAGCTTCAGTTTATAGAAGAACTGTATTTATTGTTTTTGCTCATGAATGTATATGTGATTAAGCTCATTATTATATGTCTACCATATTGGTATATCCCTGTTTCCTGCAAGGAGTCAAGGCAATGTGTTTTAGATTGCTAATTTCTCCAGAGAAGAATTTAGCTCTTCGTTGCTGTTGCTTATGTTGTAAAGTGCCATTATTAGTATTGCAGGAGTGCATTTATAACTAACAGCCTTTTAGATAATTAAAATCTGTTGTGCCCTTCTAAATCTGTTCCTCAAAGTATTATGAGGAAGGTATGTAAGAAAGTAAGCTATACTGCATCACAAAGGGGGTGGAATCCATTTCCATCCAACATATTTAAGCATATGTTTTAGCCTTTAAACTTTCCATCACAGAAAATGCGGCAACTCTCAAGTATGTATATCAAGGGAGAGATACAGACTTAAATGAATTTGTCTTTTCTAAACACCCTGCAGGTTTCAGGTAACTGGTTGGGTAAACAAACATGTTAAAAATATAAAAATAGACTTTTTTCCAACTTGAATCAAAACATCCAGCTTGTAACAAAGTAAGAAGAATCTGGCAGTGATTATATTTATGAAGCTGGGATCAAAATGTGTTTCTGGAACACTTAGTTAAAAGTATAGAAACCACATTGGGCAGTGTTGCTTAATGGTCGGATGGAAAATGACCATCCAAGTAAAATTCTGCCTTCAAGCAGTAAGTTCACCTCTTCCATTGATCAAAGCTTTGTTTTGTTGTGCGTCTTCAATGTTTTTATGAGTCTTCTCTTGCCTCTTTCCAATATTGGCAATTTTAAATTAAATATACCGGTCAAAGGACAACACCTGTGATCTAGACGTGACTGTGGCAGGTGTGAAACAGCATTTTCAGCTGAGAGCATACATAGTTCCTTACCACCCCCAGAGAAAAAAAAGTTTTTGTCTATATTTGATAGGCCCGAGAGAACTTAGTACAGTGATAAGATATTAAGTACAAAGTAGCTGCCAGTTGTCTGTTAGGTTGCTTTATAAGCAATTGCTGTACTGAATTTAAAATAGAAAAACACATACATCAAGTGGCATCAATGAGTCACCAGGAAGCCAATGATTCAATTCAGTTCTCTGAAATTCCAGAGAATTTGTGTCAGTGACCAGCCCCCCACAGCGGCTGCCTTTGCAGATTTCCCAGTGGCATCAAGAAACCCAGATCAGGTGTCATTTCAAATGACATTTGCTGTGTCAGGAACAAGAAGGGAACTCTCCATCGGTCTCCACAGAAAGACTCCTGCCTTATAATAAGTTTTCGGCCTTCCCCCTTGGCATCCTCGGGCCTGAATAGGGAACGCAGTAATTTTCTTTTTAAAAAAGAGCCTATTTCTATCAAGCTCTTTCTCTTTCAACGCGGGATGAAAGCTCTTTTGAAGGGAACTGGCTCATACAAACCAAACAGCTGGATTTAAATATCTCATTTTCCACTTCAAAATGGCTTTTGATTGGCATCCTTCATTCCACACACACACACACCCCTCTCAGAAATCACTTCCCTGCTACTCCCATTGCAGCAGTCGTGCAAAGCGTGATGGAGCCGACGTTTTCTTTTGACAGAACTGTCACGCTGGGCGAGCACCTCACTCTCTAATCACCTGTCTGTTCAGATGAAAGCCCCACTCTGTTCTTTATTTCCAGTGGTGCTGTTTTGCCAGGACTTCAAGGCAGAGGTCTGGGGGTTGCTGCAGAGAGAGACAGACATTTCCCTTTGGTTTCTCCTGCAGGACAACGGCAGTGGATGCTTGTGCAGGAGAAGGTTGAAGAGTTCATTTTAAATCAGAGCTAGCAGGCAGTTCCACTGAAGCACAACATTATTTTACTGCAGCCCTGGAGGCGAAAGGCAAGCCTAAAATTTCTGGAGTGGAACCCCTCTGTAGAGACTACTGCAGGTTGCATTATGAACCAGTTTAACAAAATGGTGAAGGCACCTGGCTAGAAACCAGGAGACCATAAGCCCTAGTCTTGTCTTATCAAATGGGGTGACCTGAGGCCAGCCATTCTCTCTCAACCTGAGAAAGGAGGCAGTGGCAAACCACTTCTGAAATCTTGCCAAGAATACATCAGGACTCGTCCATGCCATCACCAGAAGTCAAGACTGACTTGACAGCATGTTATCACACCCAGGTCACAATATACCTTTAATTGGAATAAGAAGTATTTGATTGGGTTATGGCATGTAGCAATAGCAATAGTACTCAGACTTATATCCTGCTTCACAGTGCTTCCCAGCCCTCTCTAAGCGATTAACAGAGTCAGCATATTGCCCCAATAATCTGGGTGCTCATTTTGCCGACCTCAGAAGGATGGAAGGCGGAGTCAACCTTGAGCCGGTCAGGATCAAACTCTTGGCAGTGAACAGTGACTTAAGGC